>JAAGKR010000777.1:0-30924 GCA_011419295.1 Clarias macrocephalus
ATAAGATCCAGACTCCTACAGTAAAATTTATATTAAACAAAAGGTCTGATATACCTCGAAAGCACCAGGTGCTTCGTACAGGATTCATATTTAAATATCTTACAGTGATGAATGAAACACCTTCTTTGAAGTCATGCACACATAGTTCTGTTTGGAACCTGAGAGAAAATCTGGTTGTAATGTCATTGATATGTAAGTTATAATAAATATTCATTCTGTATGACAGACAGTCATCAGTGCTAAAGCATTGCCTAGGCTGGATGTCATAGTCAGGAGTGTGAGGAAGAGGCTGGAGAAGTTTCAGTACCTGAAGAATCGGGGTCTGTACAACGCGCTCTACATGAAGAACCTCAGCAAAGAGATCCAGGAGCTACATGACAGTATGAATGAAGTACAAATGGGAAAGGAGGCACGACGGGTACGCCAAGAGGTATAGTACACACACATATACACACAGACACACACACATACGGTACAAGTCCATTCATGTGTTTGATAGATTGTTGTAGTGTCCCATCACTGAGGTCATCTGCTACCTTTTTTTTTCTTTTTCATTTACTTTAGACTACAGCAGATAATAACATTAGCTAATTTTAAGCAATGATTTCTAGAAAGAAGCAAAAAATGATCTGTCAAGCAAAAATAGGCTTAATAAATGTATGCTTGGATTATTTATATATGTGCTATTATATTTAAAAATAGTATATACAATAAAACCGTCCAGATTCAATATATATATTTTTCTAAGATATTTTATGTGTAGTTTACTGATTCTGGAAAAAGAAGGCATAGTGATAGATTAGCTGGTGAAAAGTAATTTAGTCAAATTATATATTGAATCTTTATTTATTTAATATTTATGTAATCATGTATAATCATATATTATATATTGTAATATAATAAAATGTATGACATTCATACACAGACACACACACACACACACACACACACACACACACACACACACACACAAAGTGGAACCTTGGATTATGAGCATAATTCATTCCAGAAGCGGGCTCGTATTTCAAAAAACACTCGTAAACCCTATTTCCCATAAGAAATAATGAAAACTCTAATTATTCGTTATACAACCCAAAACAATAAATACATAAAAATAATTATACAATATATAAAGTAAAAATAAAACAAATTGACCTGCACTTTGAAAAAAAGTAAAAATAAATCCAGACAGATAAGTGTTTCCGTTTATGCGCGCAGGCGCCGTGTATTTGCTTGTGTGTGTGTGGAATTAGCCCCTCGCCTCGTCTTAAACAGTAAAAACCTCCCCCACCTCGCTTTTTAAGTTTCACAACTAACATACACAATGCAAACACTGTTTTAACGGGGAAAAAAAAGAAATCTCTCTAATGATACTCGTGTGAGCGCATACTAACAGAATCGCTGCTGTAAAGTAAAAAATAAAAACGAATCCGCACCTTCCCTTAGAAAAGAATCGCAGCAGAGCTGAGTTTCCTGTGTAAATAAAGCGTGTGTGTGTGCAGCCAGGGAGAGGGTGTGTATGTGTGTGTGTGTGTGTCAGTGTCAAATTACGCACAAAGTGCACATAAGTAAAGTGTGTGTGTGTGTGTGTGTGTGTGTGTGTGTGTGTGTGTGTCGGTGTCGGTGTGTGTGGGGCACAGTGTCAAATTACACGTGAACACAGAAGAGAGGGAGATGTTGATTATACCAGTGAGAGACGAGCCCTAAGACGCAGCAGGGGAGACGATTACCCATAATTCCCGCAGCACAAGAGAGAAAAATAATTGGCTCAGTTGTGATCACTTGCCGCTCGGTGTCAAAATAAGAGTCGCATGCGTGATACATGATACTCTGCGCTCGTAAACTAATACTTGCTCGGTTTCAGATTAAAAATGTATTAAAAATCTTCGCAATCCGAGGTTCTGTTTTTATGTGCCTCATAGCAGCCCTGCTACACCACTTATGCTCCATTTTCTAATAAATTTTCTGCATTTATTCCTCAGTTGGAGAAGTTTAAGGATGATGTGGAGGTAATGTATAAAAGAAAAATCTTTAACCTTGAAACAGTCAGGGACAAGCTGCGCTACCTTAACAACCGCGTCCAGATCAGCAGGACCATTCCACAAGACTTCAAGAGTAAGTGAGACGAGTGTTTTTTTTACTTAAGTGTATTAAGTGCATATATATAATGATGTTTAATTAAAAAAATGTTTAATGTTTTATATTTTATAATTAATCAATTCTTCCATGCAATTTTTTATGATAAAAAGTTCATTATTTTTTAAAGGTTTAGGTAAATCTTATTTCATTACTGCTTTAACATGAGACATTATATCATAGCAACCTTACACTAATCCAAATGTACATTTAGATGATTTAGATGTCTTGAAATGAAATAGACTCGAAAGGAACCAGTCATCTTCTGGATAAAGCAAGTGGGGTTAGTCAAATTTAAACATAAATTAGAGTGTATACAGTTCCATGAAAACATGAAAGATACTTTACTAAATAATAAAACTAAATATTTGTACAGAAACAAAAATCAACTGTTGAATATAATAAATTTAACATAGTAGGTAGAAGTGAAGAAGAGTAAGTATAAAGTCTGACAGGTCTGAAGGGTGGGCGGAGCCACAGCAGTGCAAATGTCTCAGAATTTGAACCCAGCATCACATCTTGCTGAGGAGTCCAAGTCACATTTTTTTCCTATTTTCTGTGTTACAGGCTCTTGTTCTCAGCGTGTACTGAAAAATATCAGTGCACCAGTAGTCACTAAGCTGAACCCATACAGCACATCGTACATCTCTGGAGCATGGGGTCATGACACCGGCACAGAGAGTGACCAGAGTTACTGGATCCAGTCTCTAGCTAATAGCAACATGTTGGGTGTAACTGTACGCTTCTATAAGACTTATGAAGACTTTATGTCTGGAAAAAATTACAAAGATGAAGGACTAGTTAGCTCATACACTCATTCTTATGCGATCCAGGGTCCAGGCACTATAGTTTACAATGGTGTTGTGTATTATGAGTGCTATTACAAGCCTGACCTCTGTGCGTATGATGTGAAAACAAAGCAATTCCGACGTCTCACACTTCCTGATGCTGGATTCAACAACAAATTCCCCTACTGCTACTACAGCTGCTTCGATTATACAGACATCAGCCTCTCAGCTGATGACAAAGGATTGTGGGCAATTTACGCCACAGAAGCTAACTACGGAAACATAGTTGTGAGTCGAGTAAACCCTGAAGGCTTCAACATAACACACACATGGAAGACACGACTGTTCAAACGCTCGGTGACCAACACCTTCATAGTGTGTGGGGTGCTTTATGCAACTCGTTACATAAGCACCTACAAAGAAGAAGTGTTCTACGCCTTTGACCTTACCACAGGGTTGGAGGACAACACACTCTCAATCCCTATGGATAAGGTAGCAGCGGGTGTTGCTAGCCTTCACTACAACCCCAAAGACATGATGCTCTACATGTACAACGGTGGCTACATGCTCGCCTACCAAGCTTACTTCTGAAACGCTAGACTAGAACACGCTTTAATTTCACTGAATAGTAATGACGGTGAAAGTGTTTAAATTCGGGCTGGCAACAGGAACGCTCCCTGTTTACTTTGCTGATCAAACCTCATTGATTATAGAAGGTCATAATGAAAATAATGTTGTTTTTGCTATTAATGACGCAAAATGTAAATCTTACCCTATTTGAATTTCTCTTTTACATTTTGACTGTATTGTAATCTATATACTGTAGTATTGCTAGAAAATACTTTTGGTGTATCTAGTTTTTTTAAAAGTAGAATTTCTTATAGTGGTGTACTTGCTAAACCTTTTGTATGCTCAAAGTACGCGGAAAATAATGCTTCATTAAAGAGAAATAAATCTTTTATGCCACCTGATGCCTGAATATATGGTATGCTCCAAAATATGTAAGAAAAGAGATGAAGATGTCCACAAGTGAGATTAGGTTTTACTGCTGTTGGCAAAAATCATTGTCAGAACGTCACACAGGCTGAGCAATGAGTCACTTGATGTGCTTCACCTGTACTGAGGTCTCCACAGACCTTCCTGTCTGCACCACATACTGATTTATTTATATTGTTTTATTTATAAACCAGCTGCACACAATCAAAATATCTTACATCTTGCCATGAAAAATTAGTATTCTGTAAATATCGGAGAAAAGGCATGCTGAGCTCTACCTGGGTGCTGTCAGGTCTTCCAGTGTTTGTGGTCAAGCAATAACAAAAAATACAAAGAGGGCACTTTAATGCACAAGTGAAACTGAAGGCAGAGATCTCTGGTGTAGCCTAGTGTACCAAGTTGTAATTGATTTCAGTAAAACAATATAATCTCACATCTTAGATCAGCAGATTAGATAAAGAAATATTGCCCATGTAACTGCAGCTTTGGGCACTTTGTAAAGCCTGTGGCTTCGTACCCTTAATCAGGCTACACACATCTGAAATCTTAATTAAGAAAATATTGTTGCTTAATGGTATGTCTTAAGACACTGTCTCTAATGTAGGGTCCATTTTATGTCCTGTGTCTGGGATTCCTCATTACCTACTGCTTTAACAATCAGAAGTACCAGCCCAGGTATCTTCCTCAAGCAGACTGCACTTAAAACTCACTGGTCTACTTATCTACTTATAACAACATAGCTGTTAAAATGAGCAGACTTCGGAAGCATCCAACCACATCCATCAATGACAAAAGAGACAAGACACACCGCAATGTAACACACAACAACCTGTTCACCCTGATTGAATGCTCTGACTGTCAATGTCAAATTACCATTTTAAATAGTGCTCGATTTGAGATGGGATACAGAGGGATGGCATCCCCCCTGTTGAAAAAAATAACAAAAATCCCCTTTGTAAAACCACCATCCCCCTTAGATTCATTAATGCTGAATATTATGTAAAATTTGTCACAAAAACTCTGCTGTTGATTAGACTCTAAATAACAGCGTTTAACCAATCAGAATTCAATATAGTGCTCAAAAGCTCACGCAAGTTTCTGAAGGATTCAGTTTAATACGGGAGTTTTCGAAATGACTGACAGCGTTAATGATTATAAAAGACGTTTACCCAATTTATGTAATTTAATTCTCAATAGGAGGCCGACCTTCAATCTCCGCCACCACTGGTGTTTCGGGGAACAGCGGTCTCCAGAAAGGTGTTGGGTGCCACATTTTAAGGTGCCAAACATCTAAACACCCCCATCTAGCTGAAATGACGAAACCTCTGCCCCTTTCAGAGAAACTGGCAGCGTGGAAGCTACTGGCAGGCATGTCTTCTTGGGTACAAAGCACTGTAGAGAGAGGCTATAGGATTCCATTTGCTCATCGTCCTCCGTGTTTTAATGGCATGGTGTCCACTTCTGTGAAACCGGAATGAGTACCTCTGTTAAGTCACGAATTATAGACTTTGCTGGGGAAAGGCGCCATCGAGCATATTCCCCTCCCAGACAGAGAGTCAGGCTATTACAGTCGCTATTTCTTGGTTACCAAGATGGGGGTTTGCGTCCAATTTTGGATCTTTGCGTGTTGAACTGCCATCTCAAAATGTTGACAGTCAATATGATTGTTTCTCAAATCCAACCAGAGGATGTGGTTGGTGACAATTGACCTGAAAGATGCATATTTTCATATAGAAATATTGCCACAACACAGGAAGTTCCTGAGGTTCACTTTCCCGGGCGAAGCTTACGAGTATCGAGTACTTCCATTCGGCCTAGCCCTGTCACCCCGCACATTTACAAAATGTATGGATACAGCCCTGGCTCCTTTACGACTCCAGGGCATCCGTATCTTGAATTACATAGACAACTGTCGTCCTAGCTCATCTCGACTTTTTAGGATTGAGACACGAAAAGCGTTCTCGTTCCTGCTAAAAAGTACGACATATTCGGGTGTCACATGGGATTCGACCACAATGCGGGCACAGCTGTCTCCTGCGCGTGTTGAATCCATTCTCAATACCCTAAAGGAGATCAAGCTAGGCCATAAAGTAATTTTACACTATTTTCAAAGGGTGCTAGGTCTCATGGCAACTGCATCCATGGTGATACCATTGGGCCTTCTGCACATGAGATCATTTCAGTTGTGGCTAAAAGCCAAGGGATTTCATCCAAAGGCCAATCCCCAGGGGCAAATAAGAGTTATGTGCCGAGGGCTTCGTACCCTTTCTATGTGGTACCTACCCTTTAATTTGACTTTTTTTGTCCATACCAAGGGATCTGGAGAGGTCATCTGCTCGCATGGCACATCAATTGCCTCGAAATGATGGCTGTATTTCTGGCCCTGAAATATTTCCCCCAGCAGTTGAGAGGCTACCATGTCTTAGTGTGAGTGGACAATACTGCAGTGGTCTCATAAATAAATCGCCAGGGCAGACTGTGTTTGAGCCGCTTGAACAGGCTAGCGCACCAGGTTCTGCTTTGGGCACAGGACAAGTTTCTGTCCCTTAGGGTGATTTACATTCTGGGGCATACGAATGTGGGAGCAGATTTACTATCCAGACAAACTACGACACATGGGGAATGGAAACTAGTCTGAAGTAGTCAATCAAATCTGGGAGAGATTTCATGTAGCACAGGTTGCCTCTTTGCCTCGCAAGAAACAGCACAATGTCCCCTTTACTACTTTCTGAGTCCTATAGCTCCCCAGGGTCTGGACGCGATGGCACATATGTGGCCCAGACTACGTCTTTATGCATTTCCTCCGATAGCTCTGCTCCTGGCACTGCATGAAAAGAGCTGTATACGGACAAATATGGTATGGGAAATCCCCGCTAAATGTTACGTTTGCCAGATGCATGAGGCAGAGAGCTTGGAAAGGTAGAATGCAAAGGAAATTTTGTGAAACAACCAGATACCTCATGTATGTGGATGTATACGGGAATCTGTGAAACTTTCTAGGAGTCCTCACAGCTAGCAGTGAGAGGTGATGGCTGTGAGGTGTAAAGGCCCTTTTATATGTTAATGATAAGAAGGATAACACCTCTTTCTGCCTATCCTATTGGATTGGCCATGGTGTACCTTTGTCTCTTCAACTTGAGAGTTTGAAGGAGAAGCAAGCTGCACAAACGGCTCTTCTCAAAGAGGTTATCCAGCGTCTTGATGCACTTGAGAGCAAGTTTGATGCGATAAGACCGCAGGAAGAGTCAAGCCATGTGCAGAAAAGCGCTAAGAGCGTTCATAACGTTGGCATTGCGGTAAGTTGAGCTTTATGTTAGCTGACAATACAGTAGTAAATTATACCTTACCAAGTTAGCCTAAGCATTTGGCTACACAACTACTTTGTTATTTGCATTGTTGTAGGTGTTCATCATATTTAACAGTTTGTCACATCCGAATTAAACAACGTTGTTTACAAATGTATGTATTAAAGCGTTTTAATTCAACGTTACAGGAAGCTGTAAGAAGCCTCCATAATTCAGAAAACAAGCCACATAAATACGAACTGGGTAAGAATGTTGTTTCTTTACCTGCTATGTACTGGGTTTTACATAATAATTTTAAATGTAATTAATGACACTACTTTCTTTCCAAACAGAATAAATTTCAAGCAGTGATGACATCTGCTGGAGGAATTAAAGATGACTTTTGCTGATGCAGACCCTGAGTGTATAAAGGGTTATTTTCATGTCCCTTTATTTCTGTCCCTCCAATAATTTTAATTGTTTCTGTCACTTATCTAAATTTGTTTGTCATTCAGCATGTTACACATTGCAGAGGAAATACTCTTTGTCTCGGCAAGGAACGTCTCAGCTAAGAGACTCCATTAAGTCAGGGGCTATAGATAAGTAAGGGTACAAAGTCATCTATATATTAAGTTCTGTACTTTTCTGAGTGTTTTTAGGGATTAACGTATGGTGTGTTTTGCAGTTGCTGGAGTCCAGGTGTTGGGTCGTTAACACAGAATCAGAGAGAGAACTATGGCAGACTTCAATGCTGGAGCTGATTTCTGATGAGGAGGATACCATTGCGTGCCATGCCGTCAGCATGGAATATCTAATGGGACCGAGCTAGGACATTTATTTTGGATATCTAACAAGCACTGGTGCATGTTTGTTTTAGTATTGCTTTTAATTTAATTGCACCTTCATAATTGCACATTTGTTAATTTTTTCCATATTTTATGTTTTTCCCCCTCATTCATTGCTTTGTACATTTATTAGTGTTTGGTTTGATTTTAATTTAAAAAAAATCTGAATAAATTCTATTGTCATTTTTAAATGATGTGGGGGGTGTATAGTACTGTTTAGGAGGGTGGATAGGGTCATCTACATACCTACATACCTACCTAATCTACACCTAAATCTACATACCTACCAAATAACCAATCAAATCACTAAGTTATAAGTGTCAGTACCCTCCCCTCTACGAATGCCTCCAGGCATTCATGCAGGTGCTTTGGGGTGAAGTCTGTGGAAATCTGAGATCAGAGATTGGTCTAGGATAAATCTAGCAGGTACCCAGCTTCTCTCTTCAGAGTTGTAACCCTCCCAATCTACTAAATACTGAAGGCCCCGTCCCCGGCGGCGAGACATGAGGATCCTGCGAACGGTAAAGGCTTCTCCACCATCTATGAGTCGGGGGGGTGGGGGGGGCTGAGGGGGTGTGGATAATGGGCACGAGATTAGACGACGAATCTGAGAAATGTGAAACGTAGGGTTGATTCTGCGCATGGAGAGAGGTAGAGCTAGTCGGACAGAGCATGGATTTATGACTCGGGTGATAGTGAAGGGTCCGATGAACCTTGGTGAGAGCTTCCTGGACGTGGTCTTGAGTGGAAGGTCCCGTGAAGACAGCATGACCCTTTGGCCGATACGATACCTGGGAGCTGTTGACCAATGACGATTCGCCTGGTGCTGGAAGGTGCTTACAGTGTGTAGTAGCTGATTGCGGGCATGCTGCCATGTTCTTTTGCAGCGACGGACAAAGTTTTGGGCTGAGGGAACTGCTACTTCCTCCTCCTGGGCAGAAAAGAGGGGTGGTTGATAGCCCAGACAGCAGTGGAAGGGAGACATGCCTGTGGACGAAGTAGGGAGCGAGTTGTGAGCGTACTCAATCCAGGGTAGGAAGCGACTCCAGGAAGAAGGGTCTCGAGAGGCCATGCACCTTAAAGATTTCTCCAACTCCTGGTTCATCCGTTCCGTTTGGCCATTAGTATGGGGATGAAATCCGGATGAAAGACTGGGGTTGGCGCCGACAAGGTTGCAAAACGCCTTCCAGAACTGGGCAGAAAACTGAGGGCCCCTGTCTGAGACAATGTCGACTGGGAGTCCATGAAGTTGTAAGACGTGATTAATTAGGAGTTCGGCTGTTTCTTTGGCAGATGGGAGCTTGGGTAATGGGATGAAATGTGCAGACTTAGAGAAACGGTCAACAATGGTTAAGATGCAGGTGTTGTTTTGAGATGGTGGAAGGCCAGTGACGAAGTCGATGGAAATGTGGGACCAGGGGCGGTGGGGAATGCGGGAGACCCTCAGGAGGGCGGTTAGTCATCTTATTCCTGGCACAGGTGTCGCAGGAGGCCACAAAGTTTTTGACGTCCTCCTTCATGGTAGCCCACCAGAAGCGTTGGTGTAGGAGGGAAAGGGTGCGTGCCGCCCCAGGGTGGCATGCCAATCTGGAACTGTGGGCTCAGTCTAGCACCTGTGGTTGCACGGAAGCTGGGACGAAAAGCTTGTTGGTTGGAACGGTGCTTGGGCCAGGTTCCCGTTCGAGGGTCTGCTGAACCAGGTGCTCCACGTCAAGTTGGGTTGTTGCCACAAGACAATGAGGAGGAAGGATCGTCTCCGTCGTGGGTGCTTCCTGAAAGGTGGAGAATTGCCGAGAGAGGGCGTCAGGCTTGATGTTCTTGGAACCAGGGCGATATGATAAGGTAAACTGAAAACGAGAAAAAAACAGTGACCATCGTGCCTGGCGTGAGTTGAGTCTCTTTGCTGTTCTTAAGTACTCCAGGTTCTTATGGTCAGTCCACACGAGGAAGGAATGGTCCGCCCCTTCTAGCCAGTGTCTCTATTCTTCAAGGGCCAGCTAGACCGCCAAGAGTTCACGGTAGTTGCGTTCGGGGGGTGTGAGTCAGCGGGAGAAGAAGGAGCAAGGGTGAATCTTGTTGTCTTTCAGGGATCTCTGAGACAGGACGGCCCCTACTCCGGTCTCAGATGCATCTACTTCCACGACAAACTGGAGGGAGGGGTCAGGAAATATAAGGATGGGTGCTACGGTGAAACGGTGCTTAAGATCCTTGAAGGCTTTATCTGCCTGGGGGTTCCATCGAAATGGGATCTTGGAAGACGTGAGTGTCGTAAGTGGGGTCACCACTATGCTGTAGCCTCGAATAAAGCGTCGATAAAAGTTTGCGAATCCCAAGAAGCGTTGGAGTTTGCGTCTTGAAGACGGTACCGGCCAATCAGTGACCGCCCTCACCTTGGTGGGGTCCATCTGGATGCCTGCAGAGGAGATAGAATATCCCAAAAAAGAGGTGGATGTGCAATGAAACTTGCATTTCTCTGCCTTGATGTAGAGTTTATTCTCCAGAAGCCATTGCAAAACCTGGCGCACGTGGAACTTGTGCTCCTTTACCAAGCGTGAGAATATTAGGATGTCGTCCAGATAAGCAAAGACGAAAACATTGAGAAAATCCCTAAGGACATTATTAATGAGTGCCTGGAACACCGCCGACGCGCTGGTTAAGCCGAACGGAACCACTAAGTACTCATAATGGCCGGTCTATAAATAAATAATGTCTTCCATTCATCGCCCTCCCGTATCCTGACAAGGTGGTAGGCATTCCTCAAGTGTAACTTAACAAAAAAAAATCCTGCCCCCGCTGGTGAGGATGATGGACGGATGATCCCTGCTGCGAGTGACTCCTTTATGTATTGTTTCATGGCCTCTCTCTTAGGGCGGAAGAGGGAGTACAGTCGACCCTTAGGTGGTGAGGTGCCTGGGAGGAGGTCGATTGCACAGTCATAAGGGCAATGTGGGGGTAAGGAGGTGGCCTGTGACTTGCTAAAAACCTGTCGAAGGTCATGATACTCTGTGGGTACCTTGGTTAGGTCGGGGATTTCCTCTTGTGGAGTGAGCGAACTTCGGCCCATAGGAGCGGAACGTAAACATGAAGAGAGGCAAGTGGGGCTCCAATCCAGGACTCTTCTTTTAACCCAATCAATGTAAGGGTTATGCAGTCTTAACCAAGGGAGACCCAGAACGATGGGTGCATGGGCATTTTGAATAGCTAGGAGGGTAATAGTTTCAGTGTGGTTGCCTGAAAACTGCAGGATAACGGGGGTGGTGCGATGAGTAATGGGGGAAAGTTTGCTGCTGTCGAGAGCCTGAACTGTAAAAGGTTGACACAGGGGTTCTAGGGGAATTTTGAACTCGGAAGCAGTGGAGGAAGAGATTAAGTTCTGATTGGCCCCGGAGTCCACTAACGTGTGAGTGATATAAGATCGGTCGCCATGTGTCAGGGTCACGGAGAAACATGATCGGTTGTCCGGGGAAGAACAGATGTGGGGCCCCCCTGCATCCCCAGAACTACGGGGGGGCCTGACCTTTTAGTGGACAGGATCGCACAACATGACCAGTCCGACCGCAGTAGAAGCAGGCGCCGTCATCCTTGCGGCGCTGACGCTCCTTTGGCGAGATGCGTGCACGGCCTATCTGCATGGGCTCGGGGGGAGGCTCAGGTGTGGCCAAGGTAAGTGTCGAGGTGCGTGGTTCGCGATAAGGCTGTCGCTCATTTCGCCGTGCCCGCTTATGGTCATCAATGTGTGTCGCTAAATCAATGAGACCCTGCAGATCCGACGGAAGATCTGCAAGCTCGTTCTTAATTGGGTCTGAGAGCCCATGAAGGAAACAATCAAAGAGAGCCTTCTCATCCCAGTCACAAGAGGGAGCCAAGGTCCGAAAATCAATGGCACAGTCAGAAACGGAACGAATTCCCTGGAGTAGTTGAAGTATTCGACTGGCTGCTTGATGCCCAGTAGAGGCACGGTCAAAGACTCTCCTCATCTCATCCATGAAGGTTTTATAGGTGAAACAGCACGGGACTTGGGTATCCCATAAGGCTGTTCCCCATTCTCTCGCCTTTCCTGAGAGGAGGGTGATAATATAGGTAACCTTGGAACGTTCCGTAGGAAATTATGTGGCCTGTAGTTCCAGGACAAGAGACCACTGAGATAAAAAGGAACGGCAAGTGGCTGGATCTCCATCGTAGGTGGGCGGGGCAGGAAGGCGGGGCTCTGGGCCAGAAAAGAGAGTTGGAGGGGGGGCGGGGGGGGGGGTTGGGGAGTGGGTGCCAGAGTTTGTTGGTTCTGAATCTGGGTAGAGAGAGACTGCAGCGTTTCCGTAATCGTTTGGAGTGTGTTTGTGATCTGTCATATTTCTTGCTGCTGGGTGCCTAGGAGTGTTTCTTGGCTCTCTAATGCCCCCCTCAGGTGAGCTGCCTCTGCTGGATCCATTTGGCCAGATTATTCTGTCAGGCTCGCTAGAGGGCGTGATGGATCCAATTGCAGATAGTGTGAGTATTTCCCAGGGAGAACTGAAGTGGCGCTTATGAGTGCTTGTGATCACTAAAGCAGGCAAAGTGCCGGTTTTAAATAAGAGGCGTGGGTACAACTCCGCGCTGCAGTGTGAATAGAGGGAGTCTCGTTGAAATGCAGAAGTACGGAGTACCAGCGTGAATGCGCCGAGGCTAGTGACGTTGTGCGTGACGTAGGCAGTGCGTGAATGCGGAAGCGCGCAGAGCCGGCGCGAGTGAGATGCAGCTTGAGATATATCGTATGCCGGCGTATGCAGTGTGAGCCTTGTGTTGAGGCGGCAGCTCGTAGAGTCGGCGTGGGGAGAGAGAGAGTTCCGCGATGAATGCCGGCTTATGCAGCGTGAGCCTTGTGTTGAGGCGGCAGCGCGTAGAGTCGGCGCGGGGAGAGAGATCCGCGATGAATGCCAGCATGGAGAGAAGGAGCTTGAGTTCGGCGGGGAGCGAGGATTAATCGTAGTCGTGGAACAGGCAGGAGTCGAAGCCGAAGAGAAGTGAAGCAGTCCGTGATCCAGGCACGTAGTCGGTAACAGGTAAGAGGTCGGCAACAGAAAGTATCCAAGAAGCTAGAGTCAGGACGAGAGGCGAAATCGTGGTCGGGAAAACAAAACTTGGTCAAAATCCGGTAGACAATCATGAGAAAACAACGCTGGAATATTGGGCTAGTGAGGCACTCAATAATCTGGTGACGTGGCGGTGTCAGAGCATGGTTTAAATAGGTTTGAGCTGATTACTGATAGTGTCCAGGTGTGCAGAGAACAGGGGCGGTGCGATGTAAGGAACGGCAGGGAACATGGAACAGGCATGCTTAGGTGATCATGGCGGGACTGTGGCTTGGCGTGTCGTGACAATAAGGGCTTGGGTTGGGCTAAATAAAAATGAGTGACTGGGTAATGTCCCAATAGATTTCAGGGTTTTGGGAGTATTTTTTAAACAACTAATCAATGTTGGTATAAAAAAAAAACAATAAGGAAGAGCAGAGTTGTGCAAAGGTGTCAAATGCCAATGGGGCTTGAGGTGTGAATGTCTCCTGACAGAATCTTTGTTTGCCATGGCAACAAATGGCTGTACCATGGAAGGATTCCGCAGCGAGATACATCCGAATTGGTATGAATCCGGAAGTATCCTAGCTTGGTGGAATTTGATGTATACACTCAGTGGTACTTGTAGATACTTCTGAAAATCAGTGGTGTATACAGGAGTTTCCTAGTACAGATACACCTCTTTTCATGCAGTGTGGAAGGCCTGGCGAAGGTCCGTCAACAGGGCTTGTGCCTCTTATTGATATTGCCCCGGTGGTCGAGTGTGGTTCTCAGATCTAATATCTCTCCTCGACGGCTCACCGTGGATGATTCCAGTCAGGAGGGATCTTCTGTCTCAGGTGCAGGGGACAATATGTCGTCCCCGCCTCAAATTCTTCAACCTTCATGTTTGGCACTGAACAAAGGGACGTTCCCGCTTTTTCAGGGAAGAGGGTTATAGCAAAGTAACCCAAAACGTTTTCCAATTAATGTTGGCTCAGACACAGTGTCAGTGTTTAAGTCTAGGCTAAAAACCTATATATTCAGAGCAGCATTTTTGTAACTTGATTTGCCTTAGGTAAAGGAGCAGATCTGGGGGACTCATGGACGTAGAGTATACTGGTGAACTGGTATGTTTAGATGCTATCTTCCCCACACTCACTGATCACTCAGTTTTATTGACAGTGAAGTGATTAGTTGCTTTCCATCTCAGTTCCCCCTCATGTCTGTGTTTCCTTCTGGCTCTCAATTTTATTTATGCAGTCATAGTTAGTCCTGCCTGAGTCCCTGCTTGCACTCTGCACTAAATATACATTCACCTCATACATTGTGTGACTGTGACCAGACCTAACTGTTATCTCTCCTTCTTTTCTGCTCTCTCCCCTTCTCTCTCTTCTCCTCTCTCTCTCTCAAACAGGAGAATTCAATCAAACAGTTTTGCATGAAGTAAACAAAATAGAGACACTTGAGGAGGTACATACATGTAGTACTTGTCTCCACTACCTTTCTTGACATGAATATTTTTCACTATAAAGATTCATTATACAAGTGGGCGTAATTGCGTATTTGGTTGGACAACTTCTAATCAAAACTTTTTGCCAATTTTGACATGACTGCTGACTAGACCGCCACTGCTGTTTACATGCATATTGTATCTTGCAGGCAGGTCACTTTAATTTCTAAGGACATGCATAAGCTGTGCACCAAACAAATGCAGGATACATGATGGAGTCATCATGCATGCACATATGCATCGCTTAAACTGAAAGTGATGCATATGTGCATTTTCAGCCTTTGGCCTTGGCAGCCATCTTCCAGGGGGACAGGTAAACCTCCATCGTGAATATCATGGTGACAAACAAGCAAATAAAAAATCTGCAAATAACAAATTAAAAACGCCCCCACATCACCCCCTCCCCCCGCCCCCCATCTAATTGATTTATTGATTTATTTATTGTGTTCAGAACACTATGGAAATGTTTGAAACCCCAATTTTGTTTTCAGGTTCATTTTAAGCTCCTGATTAAATAAATATAAAAAAAAAAGAATAATCAAAGAACGCTATTAGAATTCGCTTGGAGATAAAGTCGCATGGATGTGAACAAACTACAGGGTTGTGGGGGAGAAAAATCACACAACCTCATCAACAGTAGGGGGCAGAAAACAACCACTTTTAGTGCAATATTCACAGAAATGGCAAGTTTATTTTACAGTTGTGTAAAAAAATAGAAAATGCACTGTGAAAAAGAAATTATTTCTACAATTAACTACAATTTAACATGTATTTCGGTGATAAATAACAATCCAAAACAATGATTAAATAGATAGACAACCAAAATAAAAGGTTTTTCCTAGGATACTTGATGATAAAATGAGGGCCAGACAGCAGCATATAGCTATTTTTAGTGTGATATTTAAAGATATAGTAACCAAAAGGATCCAATAGTCATTTAGAGGCTGGAACAAACTTGAAGGAATGGGTTTCAAGGGAAAGTATCTAATGTGTGATCAAAAACTACTGGAAATTGACAGATAATGTAATTTGCATATTAACAGAATTGTTAGGATAATTAGATATGAATACCTAAACATAAAAAAAGTGCACTGAAATGTAATTGAACTAGAAAATAATGGATCGTAATTTTTTTCTTATAGGATGGAGATGTTCTTGGTCACAGCATTGTAAGCTACTAATTTATGATTTTATAATTTATTTATAGTTATAGAGCTCTATTGAATTCCCAGATATATGTCAGTGATACATGAATGGTCACTGGGGATATTATTGATCACCAATAACAATTAATTATTAAAACTCTCTACGTATGATCATCTACAAACTAATTAGCCAATCAGATTTCAATATTGTAACGCGTTGCTCACAAGCCAACGCAGGTTTGCGCAACTGTTCCTGCTGTCTGCATTTTTGGGAGGGGCATGTAAAAATTCCAATAAGGGATAAAGACTCCTCCCTGACACCCTCTTTTGTCCAATCTCCACCACCACTGGTGTTTCAGGGAGCAGCGATCTCCAGCAAAATGTTAGGTGCTCGGTTCCTTCCTGCCATGTTTCAGGATGCCAAACACCTAACACACACACCCCCGCCCCCATCTAGTCTCAGTGTCAAAACTTGTGCCCGTTTTAGAGAGGCTGGCAGCGGGGAACCTCCTGCCAGGTATGTCTCCCTAGGTACAAAGCACTTTAGAGAGAGGCTACAGAATTAATTTTGCACATCGTCTTCCGCGTTTCAATGCCGTGGTCTCCACTTCCATGAAACCAGAACAAGCGCATCTGCTGACTCGGCAATTACAGACTTTGCTGGAAAAAGGGGCCATAGAACAAGTTCCCCTGCCAGACAGAGACCCAGGCTACTAAAGTCAGTATTTCCTGGTTTCCAAGAGAGATGGGGGGTTGCGACCAATTTTACATCTTCGTGGGCTGAATATCAAAATGTTGACAGCCAAAATGATTGTTTCTCAAATCCAACCAGAGGATTGGTTTGTGACAATCGAACTGAAGGACGCATATTTTCATATAGAAATATTGCCACAACACAGGAAGTTCCTGAGGTTTGCTTTTTGGAGGCGAAGCTTTCCAGTATCAGGTCCTTCCATTTGGCCTAGCCCTGTCACCCCGCACATATGTAAAATGCACAGATGCAGTTCTGGCTCTATGATTCCAGGCCATCCGTATTCTGATCCTGACTCAGTCTTAGCAGATAGCGCTTTGACATCGAGATGTCGTCCTAGCTCACCTCCATTCTTTAGGATTGAGACTCAACGCCGGGAGAGGTGTTCTCTTTCCTGCTCAGAGGACAACGTATTTGGGTGTCATATGGAATTCGATCGCAATGCAGGCACAGCTGTCTCCTGCACATGTCGAATCCATTCTCAATACCCTAAAGGAAATCAGGCTAGGCCAGAAAGTGATTGTTCATTACTTTCAGAGTGTTTTAGCTCTCATGGCAGCTGCGTCCACGGTGATACCCTTGGGTATTCTGTACATGAGATCGTTTCAGTTGTGGCTAAGCGCCAGGGGATTTTATCCAAGGGCCAGTCCCCAGAGGCAAATAAGGGTCACGCGCCAGGCACCTTGTACCCTTTCTTATATTCTATGTGGTTCAGACCCCTGGTTCAGGACACGATGGCCCATACGTGGCCCATATTACGTCTTTATGCATTTCCTCCAATAGCTCTGCTCCCCGGAGTCCTGGCGAGGGTCCATCAACAGGATTTGCGCCTCTTATTGATAGAACCCCGTTGGCCGACCAGAGTGTGGTTCTTGGATATAATATCTCTCCTCGACAGCTCACCTTGGGTGGTTCCAGTGAGGAGGGGTCTTTTGTCTCAGACACAGAGGACAATATTTCATCCCCGGCCCGATCTCTGTAACCTTCATGTCTGGCCCCTTAGGGGGACCAACTAAGAGATGCTGGTCTTCCAGCCAGCGTAATGGAAACTATTCATAAACTATTAAGTGCTAGGGCTCCCTCCACTAGAAGAACTTATGCCCTCAAATGAAGTGTATTTGAAAGTTGGTGCATGGCAGAACATGTAGACCCAGTCCACTGCCGAATTGTTTCAGTGCTGGAGATTCTGCAAGAAAAGTTGTCCTCTGGCTTATGCCCTAGTACTCTCAGAATGTACGTAGCCACTATTTTGGCTTGTCATGTTCTGACTGATCGGGTTTCTCTGGGAAAGCACCCTTTAGTTGCCCATTTTATTCGTGGAGCTAAATGGTTGAGGCCGTGACGGTCCCTTCATGAGATTTAGCTATTGTTTTCGAAGGTCTGATTGATACCCCTTTCGAACCACTAGCGCCTGTCATGCTTTTGACTCTTAAGATGGTTTTTCTTATGGCCATTACTTCTTTGAAGAGAATTGGAGATCTGCAGGCTTTGTCAGTCTCCCCATCTGCCTACACTTTGGCCCTGGGCTAGTCAAAGCTATTCTGCACCTCACCCGAACTATCTTCTGAAAGTTCCATTCTCGACCATGCACCCAGCTGTTCTCGAAGCCCTCTGTCCTCCGCCTTTTACATCTCCAGAGTGGGAAAGACTTCACTTACTGTGTCCAGTATGTGCTCTTGAGATTTACATCCACAGTGCTAGCCAGTGGCGTAAGTCAGAGCAGCTTTTCATTTGCCACTAGACAAACGCTGTCACATTGGGTGAGAGATGCTATTGCCCTAGCCTATGAGGCATGTGTTCACTTCAGGGCTCATTCCACCAGGGGGATTGCCTCATCAATTGCTCTGGCAGGAGGTGTCCCCTTGCAGCAAGTGTGTGATACGGCAGGTTGGTCAGATTTTATAGTTTGGATGTCCATGCTACTCCGGGCTCGCAGGTCCTAGAGTCAGCAGCCCAAGTTATGTGTGAAACCTCCATGGTTATTGTGCGCACAGGCAACACAACCTGGGGGTCCAGACACTTGCAGTGTGGCGGCGTTGGTATTCTCGTTCCCATAGCGTATTCACGCAGCATCGAGTGTAGCTTTTGAAAGGGAATGTCTCGGGTTACTTTGTTGTAACCGTGATCCCTAAAAAAGCGGGAACGAGATGCTGCGCTCCAATGCCGCACTGCTGGCGTGGATGGACGTCCTTTCAGACAAAAGTTAACCTGAGGATGTTTCCGGTTCACTCCTATTTATAACCTGCAGGTGCAACTCATCAGATGACGTTACCTGACCAAGGTTATATAAGCCAAAAATATTTGGCGTGTTTGATACATGCATGCTTCACAACCGGCTGAACAAAGACATGTTCCCATAGCAGTTTCACGCAGCATCTCATTCCCGCTTTTTTAGGGAACAGTGTTACAGCAAAGTAACCCGAGACGTTTCTTTCTTTGTAAAAACAGGCCCAAATTTTAAAAGTCCAGCATTCTTGTGTCTAGTAAAAATAGTTATGTCAAGTCTCAGTTCCCCACTGTGTGTAGCAAACTATAAGTTGCCACTCTGCAAACTAGGTCACTAGGCCTAGTAAGAAGTCTTTGAATTAAGTATAAAGGCCACAGTTCTGCTGGCTAGACGGATTAGTCCTTGCCCTCCCTCGTCTTTCGGTAGATGGAAGACACTTTGCGGGATCCAGTGAAGTCCTTCCCAGAAAAAATCAATGAGCAGAGCCTGGATCTTTGCCAGCAAGTTTGGTGGTGGGTATACACAGTCTATGCCATAGACCCAATGCTGCCACAATGCTGACATGTGCTGCACAAGCCCTCTGTAAGACATTTTTGAAATCAGCAATTATTACCTGCTCGGTCTGCCGTTTATCTTTTTTGCAACTCCTTCCCAGTTTTTTTTTTAAATCCACTGCTGCCCAGGTGGACACCAAAGTATTTAAAAGCATCTTTTTTCCACACCAAGCCATCAGGTAATGTAGGCTGCTCATCACCCTACACTCCAACTAAAATTATATTTTAAAGTTTTTCAAAATGGAAATTATAATGTTTAAAATGTGGATTATTAATACCAGAGAGCTGGATTCTTAGCTTGCTTAAATGAGGAATTGCTATGGAGTACAGCATTCCAGACATTAAGCAGCCTTTGCATGATGCCTCTGTAAACTCTAAAAGAAGCACATAAACCACAATTAACCTTAAGTACACTCTCTATTTCACTGTACAATGTTTTGACCATGGCTGTGAAACCAGGGTTGAGTCAAATTCTCGCACAGCCGTGTGCTTGGAGCCACCATGTTCCCACAGCTCGCTGCACAACTCACTCACACACACAGAGAAATCTGCTTCACTCACACTCTCACTCACTCACACCACAAAGTAAGTAAATCCAAAATGTTATTCGGAGTAATTAGCATAAAATGCGGAAAAATTTACAGAACACCAATCGTCTCACATGCCTCACACGATACTCACACTCCGCCATGCATGCGCAGAGAGAAGGCGAGAGAGAGTCATACTGGAGAAAGACAACATACATGGTGCCTGGACATACAAAACTACAATACTATTAAATTTAATTATTTCATCACTAATATTTATGAAGATTTTTATTGTACTTTATTGTATATAACCCTCCTCAGGTGAAAGCCATGGAAAGAATTAAATGACAGTTTTGACCATTGCATGTTTAAGTGCAAGTGTTTTGTTTTGGCTGCTCCAAGTACATTTAATTAAGCTTACATTTTGTTAATAAAACTGTTCTTAAAAAAATGTTATATTTCAAAATAATTTTGTATGGTTTCTATGGTTGTAATGGAAACCGGTGGTGTAGTTGTTCATGGGTTTGGTCCCTGGAAGTGTTGCATGTCTAAAATTCGCCTAATCATTGAGAGGGATGATGGAGAGGAATAATGGCACCGTCGTGTATGGCTGTAATCCTACTCTGTCGTGTTTTTTATTAATTGCTATGTTTATTTAGTTTGTTTCTTACAATGTCTCATTCAATGGTAAATATAAGGAATACTATGAACAACTCGTCTGATTGTACTAACAGTCGACATCCAAAAACACTACCACCTTGTCAATATCTGTGCCTGCGTAGAGAACATATAGAACATAGAGAACGTATCCTTGTCAAACTCAAAGCCTACCTGGCCTCCTGTGTGGATAATCCCGGATTTGCTTTGAATGGAGTATCCATGGAATACAGGGAATTTTGACCTCCATCGCTTTCAGGTTTGCTCCCATGTAACCGGCCAGCGAGGATCCAGGCAAAGGGCTGTGTACAAGGGAATCTTTGGCTGTGGGATGTAAGCCGATCATTCACATACAGTATAAGACTTGCTCATTTTAGACTTGGCTAAAACAAGTTCATAATAACACCTTCTCCTTCCTCCTCTCTCCCAGCTATTCCTTCCTTGTTTTTAAACAAAATTTCAACTGCTGTTTACTCCCATGTAAAAGCTACAATAGCTTTGAGCCAGAACTGGCTTTGATTCAGTTTCCATGTTCTGAATATTTAGAGTCGACATTCCGTTATACCTTAGATAATGTAGCCCCTGTTAAAAGAAAAATTATTAGAGTTAAGAAACTTGCTCCCTGGAAAAATTATTAGCGATAAGAAACTTGCTCAGTAGTATAATGATCACATGTGCACTTGTGATCTAGAAATTAGAATGTAAATGCTGTCAAACTAAATTTTGTTTAGTTTGTTTAGTCTTAGTATTTCAAATAGCATGGAAGGAGAGCATCCTGAACTATGGAAAAGTTCTTAGTGTAGCTACAGTAGATCAACATATCTCTCCATTCTCCACTCTCTCCTAGAAATAAGACCAGTGCAGAAATCTCCACAACAACATTGTACAGTAGTGAGGACTTCATGAACTTTTTCAAAATTGTAAATTTTAGGCACAAAATTGAGGCTTAATTGATGCAGATGTTAAACTAACCATGTCAGATCCGAAATTAGAATACTTTACTCCCCTTGAAGAGAATGAAATAATTTCACTCATCTCCTCTGCAAATTCATCAACCTGTGTATTAGATCCTATACCGACACATTTTCTCAAACAGATAGTACCCCTGTTAAAAATAATTAATTATTCACTCGGCAGTGGGTATCTTCTAAAATCCTTTAAAGTAGCAGTTATTGAAACAATAATAAAGAAATCTTACCTCAAACCCTATCAGCTGTCCAATTACAGGCCAATATCAAACCTCCCCTTTATCTCGAAGATTCTGGAAAAGAGTAGCTGAGCAGCTGTGCTCATGTCTACATAGAAAGAGCATAAACAAACTGTATCAGTCAGGATTTAGGCCTCATCACGGCACAGAGACAGCACACATTAAAGTAGTAAATTACTTATTATTTTCCTCTGATCAGGGTTGTGTCACTATGCGTGTGTTACTTGACCTCAATGCAGCTTTTGACACTATTCATAGTATTCTCCTTCACAGATTAGAAAATGTAGTAGGAATTAAAGTAACAGCCCTCTCCTGGCTCAGATCCTATTTGGCTGATCATTATCAGTATTTACATTTAAATGGTGATTATTCTGCATGTTCCTTACTGGAGTTTGGTGTTCCGCAAGGTTCAGTTTTAGGCCCAATGCTTTTTCCCGATATATGCAGAGGAAAAAAAATCAGCTTAATAAAGTGGAGCAATGTGTAAAGGATATAAGAGACTGCCAAATAACTTCCTTTTGCTTAATCCTGATGAGACAGAAGTTCTAGTCATGGGACCGCATGCAGCTAGAAGCAAGATTTTGGATCACATTGTAATTTTAGACGGCCTTTCTGTTCTATCAAGTGCAACAATAAAATCCCTTGGTGTGATTATAGATTCTAGTCTTTCATTTGAAGCTCATGTAGATAATATCACCAGGATAGCATTCTTTCACCTCAGAAATATTGCCAATATAAGGAATATACTGTCACTAAACGATGGAGAAAAAATTGTTCATGCTTATCACCTCTAGGTTGGACTATTGTAACGTATTACTGTCTGGTTGTTCAACTAGGTGCATAAACAATCTTCAGTTAGTTCAGAATGCAGAAGTCCTCACTAGAGTCCTCACTAGAACCAGAAGATAAAAGCACATCACCCCTATCTTATCTACACTTCATTGGCTCCCTGTGAAATTTCGCATTGATTTTAAAATACTACTTTTGACATATAAAGCATTAAATGCTTTCAATTCAATTCAATTCAATTCAATTTTATTTCTATAACGCTTTTAACAATGGTGATTGTCTCAAAGCAGCTTCACAAAAATAGAAAAGAAAATTTATGGAAGTGTTTATGTGTGAGAAATTGTGTCTCGATAATGAGAGTATCCCTGATGAGCAAGCCAAGGGTGACGGCGACAGTGGCAAGGAAAAACTCCCTGAGATTGCAATAGGAAGAAACCTTAAGAGGAGCCAGACTCAACAGGGAACCCTTCCTCATTTGGGTGACAACGGATAACAGAAATTATATAACATGATGTGTGTTATGCAGCTGAAAGTTTGATATAACAGAAGTTATTTGAATTAATATGAAGTTCAGTTCAGCACAGGGATGAGTCAGCTGGTGCAGAGGGCCAATGGTGTCTGGATCACTGGGAGCACAGGAGCAGCACGTGTAGCTCCAAACCAAGAACATGAGCACCAAGTAAACAGCTAGTGTGCACCTTACCTTTAGCCATGGTAGCACGGATGTGCCGGACGATGGAGTCTACGAGGATCAGCACGTCGTGTACATTCTCGCGAAGAGGGGGAGAGGTCCTCGTCCGTTCCTCTTCCGCTGCAGCTGTATCCAGGCTCCGTGGTACCCCCGGCGCCGGAGTGAACGGAATCTGAGCAGTCTGAGTCCTTGGTGCGTTGGACCTGGGCAGAGAAACACGCGGGGTTGAGGTTGTTCGTGGACTTGTGTCATGCCGAGAATTTACCTGGGACAGGTGAATGTCGGTCCACCTGACGATTCCAGTGCGGCTTTCCACTGCTGTAGCTGGGCCAGCTTCACCTGTAAGTCATGGATCTGTCTCATGCCGCAGTACACGAGTGAACTGCCAGTGTCTTACAATCCGCCACGCCTACTTCAATCAAAGGATGCAGGCTGCTTGTCAGTACCACGTATCATGAAAACTACAGCAGGGGACAGAGCTTTTTCTTACAAAGCCTCAAAGTTATGGAACAGCCTTCCAAATAGTGTTTGGGACTCAGTGTTTAAGTCTAGGTTAAAAACCTATTTATTTAGCCAAGCATTTTTGTAAATAGATTTGCCTTAGGTACGGTAACTGGTATGTTTAGATGCTGTCTTCCCCACTCTCATTGATCACTCAGGTTTGTTGACGTTGAGGTAATAGGTGGCTTTACATCTCAGGGAGCCCTCATCTCTGTGTTTCCTTCTGGCTCTCCCTTTTAGTTATGCTGTCATAGTTAGTCCTGCCAGAGTCTCTGTTTGCACCCTACATCATTCTTTATATATTATGTGACTGTGACCATACCTAACAGTTATCTCTCCTCTTCTCTCTGTTTCTCTCTCTCTCTCTCTCTCTCTCTCTCTCTCTCTCTCTCTCTCCTTGTATCCCTTGTTTCCCTCTCAGTGATCCAGACCCCCCCTGCCTTCTGGACCTGTCTGACTCGACCTGGTGCCCCGCTTCTTGTTGGAGATCTTGTTGCATGCCCGTGTGGTCTCTTTGGGATGCGTGTGGTGTCTGGGGACAGTTTCACTCTACCATGAAGACGGTTCTGACCTCGGCTAATGTTGACAGCTGTTTCTCTGAGGACTTGACTTGACTGAAGTCACTCGATAATTCGGGACAGGAATTTCCTACAAGTCTACTTGAGCCTCCAATATCTAACTGGGCTCAATATTAACGTCAACTGTTATACTGAACTGCCTGCCACTTAACACCCAGTATGAATGCAGATCAATTCCTGCTTTCTGTTTCATCCAAATGAGGATAGGTCCCCTGTTGAGTCTGGTTCCTCTCAAGGTTTTTTCCTATTGCCATCTCAGGAAGTTCTTCCTTGCCACTTTCGCCCTCGGCTTGCTCATCAAGGACTATCTGACCATTTTGATTCATACACAATCACATTTCATACAAACTTAAATAATTCTTTTGATTGTGTAAAGCTGCTTTGCGACAATGACAATTGTTAAAACTTAATTGAATTGAACTGAATCCTAACAGGTCGGCCTCTTTTCACCATTTGTCTTCTGCAGATGATCCAAAATGCAGCTGCATGGCTTGTTTTAAACCGTCCTAAGTTCTCCAACATGACCCACTTCTTTGCTCTTCCTGTAGCTGCCTGCATCGAACTCAAAACACTGCAAAGCTAAAAACAGCCCAGCACCCACTTACCTCTCAGCTCTAACCACACCCCGCACCACATCACGTTCCCTCCGATCCTCCAGCACTGCTTGATTGATCTCACCAACTCTCAGGGATCAAGCAAGACAAGCATATAGATTGTTTTTTGTTCTGGCACCTAGGTGGTAGTATATGGTGGTAGTATAAAATGTATATCAGGTAGTAGGTGGTAGTATAAAATGTATACCTTTCATACATAGGTAGGTGGTAGTATAAAATGTATACCCTTCAGTTATACAGCTGAGTCAGTGGCAATCTTTAAGCAACAATCTGTTTCTTAAACATTTGGAGATATTTTGTTCTTTTGTTTGTTTGATTACTCATTTAATTATTTATTATATTTGTTGTCTGTGGAATTATTTTCATGTTTTGGTAGTTTGTCATGTTGCTGTACATAAAAAAATCAAGCTTTACTGCACCTCTTCTATTTTTTTTTCTTTAAATTAGAACATAGTAGTCGTAGTCATAGTAATACAATAATCATGATATAAATTTGTGTTGATGTCTGCTCTACATCAAAAGCTTTTTCATGGGAACTGGTAGATGTGAAAAAGTATGTAAAAACAATATTTAAATGTGTCTTTCTTTAACAAAGGGATTGTGTTGTGTAATTGGTGGTCTTTATGTTAATGTGACATTGGAGTAATTTTAAAGATTTTTTTTTCCTTCATAAAGGAAGCAGCTGCAGCTTTATAATGTCTTAATTTTGACATGTGATGGTGACATCATGGCTCTGATGCATTCTGTGTGCACAGTATTATATTATATTATATTATATTTATACCATGGTTTGAGTTTAAACTTTAAGAACAGTTCCTTATGCTGAAGCTAACTGTTAGTTTGACCTTTTATCAGTATGTGTTTTTTGTAGGCTATAATAATGAGCAGTTACAGATGTTAGTTGAAAATAATTTCTATGCAGAAATAATGACTATAATAAAAACATTTGGGATAACACAGTCATCGACAGAGAGTTATGTTTTATTGGTCAAGAGGTGTTTCCAGAATACTTGAGAGTTTGTAAAGATATGATTCTTACAAAGCAGCGTATAATCAAATGTTAAAACTGCAAATCTATTTTTTTCTGACTGTTGTCATTTAACAAAAGCAATAACACAGGTGCTGTATGACTGTTTAATGGTAGACTGTGTCATAGGTGACCATGTATGCATCACTGAAGGCGTAGAGCATTCTGTCTCGTGGGTTGTAATTCAGATACTGAATATTGGTTTGCGTTTTCTTGATGTGGATCTTCAGATCGTAGCGCTCCTCCTTTGTCTCTGTGTCGAAAGAGTAGAAGATTTCCTCGGTGTCTTTGTCTACGAAGCGTGTAGCGTAAAGCACACCACATATCATGAAGGTGTTGGTGGCGGTGCGCTTGTGCAGTGATGTTTGCCACGTTCGGCCCAAAGCCGGAGGAATTCCTTGGGTCACTTCGCTCAGGACCACGTTGCCATAATTTTCCGTTGTTGTGTAGATCACCCAGACACCAGACTCATCCGTAGCAAAATCCAAGTCCGTGTAGGTGTATGTGGCATCCAGGTAACCGAAAGGAAACTTGCTATTGAAGCCAGCAGTTTTTGGAAGTGGTGTATTCGTGACTGACTTATCAGTGATGTTAAAGCGACACACTGAGGCTGTATAATAACAGTTGTAGTATAGCGCATCTCCATACATCACTACATTAGGCCCCTGGATGGTGTTTGTGGTGGGGTTTGAGGAAGAAATATAACTGTATGTTGGACCCACGTTTACCACTAAAGTGCTCCAACTGCTGTAATGTGTAATGTAGTTGGCATAAACGTTGCTGCTGGTCAGAGCCACCAGCCAGTACATGTCCTCCTTTCCTGGGGCAGGTTTTGGATCTTTTCCCCAGGCTCCGTAAGGGTACGAGGTTCCGAATGGGTTGAGGGTGTAAGTTCTAGGGCCTTCCACATTCACGAACTGGCCTTGTGAACAGTGTCCTACACACACACACATAAAAAGAAAATTATCACAAGCACTATTTGAATGGAAAAAAAAAACACAAATACAGTTTGGGTACAGATGGTTAGGAGTCAAGTTCATTTTTATGTACATACACATACTGTATATACTGTTAAATATTAAATTTATATATTGAACAAAATGCATTAGCACCATGACTATGACACTATAACTATGACTCACACACACACACACACACACACACACACACACACACACACACACACACACACACAGTTATAACTGTGTACTTTATTTACGACATGTTTGTGCTTACAGTACCTGATGATGCCCAGTTTAATTAGGTGTGATCTGATTATTATGCTCCATTAATCCAGTATTTCACAGAAAGTGTGAAATTGCATGTGTTATTGCACTACAGTTATGAAAGATAAGTAAATATGTTCATTCATTTATATATTTATCTTTAGTAACCATTTGCTCCTGTTCCTATGTTCTGGGAAAACTGAGCAGAAGCATGAAGAACATGCGTTAAATTTTCACAGTTGGATTGGATGTTTGCATTTACTTACCTGGGCGACGAGTCGGAGGGGGAGGGGTGGCTTCAAGCTCTCTCTGACACTCAGCTAACGCTCTCTTCACACGGAGATTTTCCCGCTCTTTGCTCACCACTTGTGAAATATCGTAGGTCTCGAGCTCCTTCATGTTCTTGTTCATGCTTTTCAGCTTTAAATGCAAACAGACAACACAATTATCATGATCATCTGTTATGGCAATTATCTTGACATAAAAATTAAATTAATTCTGTTTAGAGTTCTTAAGTTGAAATTTCGTATTGCGAACTGCATTTTCACATAGGAAATAATGTAAATGCATATAATCTGTTCCAGCCAACCAAAAATATTACCAATAATTCCATGTTCTCCCTATGCTTCGTGGGTTCCCTCCGGGTTCTCTGGGTTCCTCCCACAGTCTAAAGACAAGCTGGTTAGACTAATTGGTGTTCCCAAATTGCCTGTGATGTGTGAATGCGCATGTGAGTATTGACCAGAGGTTCTACCATGGTCAAAAAATGGGAAAAAATAAAACGGTAATCACAATTGTCCTCCACGACTCCTGGTTGGACTACACTGGTTCCTACAGTAGATGAATGGATGGCATCATCTAAATATTAGGCTTATTATGCAAATGTGTGAAATGATATTGAAGCCCGGAATATTCCTTATTTATCATTCTTTCAACCAAAGGACACATTAGACCCAAGTTGACCTTCATTAAAGCTGCACTAAAAATCTATTTCCAGACAAACTCAGTATATATTTATTCCACTAACAAAGTATTATTATTATTATTATTATTATTATTATTATTATTATTATAAAAACTTGGTATTTTGGATGTTTGACGCTTAATTTTTCAAACTTTTAATATTAAAAAAAATTATTGTATTCAGAATTATTATAGATACTATTTGACATTACAGGAGCATAATAACTTAGTAGCAGTATTTGTCAATAATTACATTTTAAGCTTTGGCATTACAATTACAATTATTTTAAGTTTGGCATAAAACAAGGTTTGCACAGGTTTGGGCTCTAACCATATATTCTGTATTACAGTATGACATGATATGGTTTGGTGTGATGTAATGCAGTAAATCACCTTGTTTGTCGTTAACTCACTGAGCTCCATGTTGAATGTCATGGTATTGTTCAGTTTTTCCATGAGCTCCAGGATCTCAGCGAGTTCGAGCTCGATGATTCTCAGTGACACGGCTCCATACAGATCTCCATCATCCTCCTTCTCTAACACAGACACGCTCTCCTCCAGCTGCTCCAGCCGTCGCTGCAGTCCCAGCATCAATAAATCCAACTCGGTTAGCTGAGAGAGACAGAGAGAGAGAGAGAGAGAGAGAGAGAGAGAGAGAGAGAGAGAGAGATGATCAATATGGAGAAAATTTTTTGCAAGCTTAAGTAATTCATATATTTTGAATAATTAAAGGAATTTTAATAATAGTTTGTTGCAATATTGTATAATTTCACACTGTTTTTTTTTTTATTACCTCACATATTTTTGAATATTCGGAGTGCAAAAAAAATCTCTTAAGCCACACACCTCTGTAGAGATGATGCTCTTAGAGCACTGCGAAGCATCGGTGCGGATGGTGTTGAGTTTGTCCGTTGGGAAAGGGCCCTGCAAGTTGTTCAGCTCACACACACAGTCCTTCCCGTTCACACACTTACACACAAAACCATAGCAATTAAAAAAAAATAGACAAGAACATAATCATAACATATCCACATTTAAATGTGACGGTTTGGCAGTTTGATACAGTAAATGTCTCTCTGTGCAGATTGCAGTCATGTTGTTCATTTGTAGACTGTGATGACAAGCTTAACTTGATACGTAATAGCTGAATATGATTTCCTAATTGTTTATATATATATATATAAACAATTATATATCTATAATTATATATATATCAGTGTGAAGCCTACATTACAGCTGTGTGCCTCTTACCTGAGAGAAAAGTGCGAGTAAGACTGCAGCTGTCCGTACAGACAACAGAGAGGACTCCATGGTTTGTTTTAGACGGGCACAACAAGAACTGCAGCTTTATACCAAGAAAACAACTCTAGGCGCCGTCTTATACCAAACCACCGCCTCCTTTTTTTTTAAATCAAGGTGTGCTATTTAATATGAAATTTTAAATTCTGCTGACCAACATGTAAAGGCAAAAAAATGGAGAAGTAAGGGTTTCTGTTTGCGCTGATATCTGGGGTGAAGGAAGAGGACAACATGATGTGGAACAACCTGGGGTTTGGTAATTGCATAACTGTTGTGTTGCACAAGTACATGTTAAAACAACAGTGTGTTTTTTTTTATGCATTTATGAATGCATTTTGTTTTATACCACAGAGCTGCTGAATTCTTCACTCTGATGGTGATAATTTGTTTTCCTTAACAGAAGCTCTGTCAATAGTGTTGATGCAACTCTAAGGTTAGTAAGGTACTACTTCTAAGCATTATCATTTTCTTCATGTAAAGAAACAAATAAACCCTTTAAATTGAAGATATGAAGGATATACAATGAAGGGGAATAAGTGTACAGACAGGCATGTTGGTGCAAACTCCAAATTTACACACAAACTAAAGGAAATGTTTTTAGACACAGACATGAACACTAGTAGTAACTTGTTTAAAAAAAACTATTGCTGGCATTCGCAATTCAAAGACATCTACACTAAATAGTAAATAGATGTTTGCAGAATGGTGGGTTAATCTTGTCCCATTCCACGTCTTGTGTTTGTCAAATTTTTGGATCATTCATACAACTTTACTTTGTCTACAGGGTCACAGGGACCTATCTCAGGAGACTTTTACCCTGAATGGGGTGCCAATCCATCGCAGAGAAAATCAATTCAAGAGAAAACCAATTAGCGTAATCTGCATGTCTTAGGACTGTGGGAGGAAACGAAGTTACCCGGAGGAATCTTATCGAGCCCTGGGAGAACATGAAAACTGCATGCACACAGAGGTATTTTATCTCAAAACTGTTTTTAAGCATTTATTTGCAACTGCAGCCATCTCCACCACCAGTCACTGGAGAGAAGCTGGACTGTCAGGGTACCAGCAGTGGCAATAAAGAACAAACAGCCCACAATTATTATTATGGTATAAGGCTATTATGGCGGCGCGCACAGATGCAGTGGCTTTAGGCCCTCCACTTAAAGCGGCGCTGCCGGTCAGGCCTGCTAGTCCGGCTAAAAGAAGTCAAGTCAAGTCAAGTCAATTTTATTTATATAGCGCTTTTAACAATTTTCCTGACCAACGCACGGTCGGTCATCAATAAAATCGACGAGCTGAATTTACTGCTCGCTGGGCAGTTTCTTGTCCACGATTGCTGTGCCTTGGTTGTCACGGAGACGTGGCTACAAGAGGAAATTCCTGATGCCTCGATGCAGATATCGGGATGCACAATGCACCGTAGTGATAAAAAGGCTACAGCTGGAAAAAGAAGAAGAGGTGGAGGTTTGTGCATTTACACACATAACAACTGGTGTACAAACACTAAGGTAATTACCACAGTCTGTTCCCCGGATATAGAGGCAATGTCCGTTATGGGCAGACCATTCTATCTGCCTAGAGA
>JAAGKR010000777.1:49299-63956 GCA_011419295.1 Clarias macrocephalus
CACAGAACTCTGTGAATGATAAGGAGACAGACACGTTATTGCGTTGCTCGAGTGCAGTTTAATATGACAAAAATAATCACTGTTTCATCATACAGGATGGTCTAGAATCAACCCAAAATTACCCCAATAAGATGGAATTCAGATGTGTCACTTCAGTCAATACTTATACTACTACATTCAATGCAATATACCTAGATTTTCACATACGAACAAAATAAATTAGTACATGTGACAAAAGAACCCACTACAATGGAACACATTTCAGTATTATGCAGTACTGATCAAACTTTGAGATGTCACAATAATATTGTAAATATTAAACGGACACATTTCTTAACTGCATGTATAACATCTTATACAAATGCAAAAATGATACCGATCACTATGGTAAAAGCAATACAGCTGTCTTTTTCCCCCATTCCCATGTACTGTACATACAATAAAGAATTAAATACATTTCCATTGGACACATTTAATAATCTTAAATTAATTCACATGCAAACTATTACTATTTGGAACCATAAACCCAACATTAATACCTTAAACATTCCCCATCACGTTTTAATATTCACATTGAATATTCTATGGGACAGTATTATGCTTTCACAAACTTTCTGAATATTATATATACAAAAAGGCAATATCACTACATATTAACTTAATCCGACTGACATTCATGACAAATGTAAACCCTTCCTACTAACACAATAAACATGAATATGCTTAGAATACAGTTTAATGCGGATTTCTAAATGCATCCGTCACTATATGCTCCTTTCACACAACTTCCGTTATTCATTAGCTAATCGGTAGCATTTGGCTAATTATGCTAACCACGAGTGGATATCTATAGCATTTGCTATATACTTCAACTGAAAACAAATAATTTTATCTAACGTTTTACAACATCTTTTCCAAACATTTCCTCCAAGTACAGATGATAAATATTTCACACCAACTACTTTATAAGATTTTTTATATTCATACCTGTGAATGATAAGGAGACAGACACGTTATTGCGTTGCTCGAGTGCAGTTTAATATGACCCGGAACTCGAGCTGCCGGTCTCCTAGGTAAACCCCTAAAGCGTGGAGCCCTCTGCAGGTGTGGAGTGGAAATACATGAACGATTTAATTTGCTCATAGGAGTTCTAACAAGAATAAAATAAATGAAAAAAAATAATGAAATAAGAAGTGTGTGTGGGGGGGTGTTACTTTTCTTTTTAACCTTTGTTGTAGATTAATTTCCTCTACCTGTCACATGTGCATGAGTAGTTTATTGGCCTTTCTGAAATAGAAATAATCAGCTGTGCATGGGAAACATAAAGAACATTTATTATTGTTATTAGATCAATGAAGAGAGTTTAAGGAAAATTTGAAATATTAACTACTTCACTACACCTGCACAATCACTCAGCCCAAACTTTATGATTCACTGGAAACTTTGTTTGTTTGTACTGTACTGAACGTTTACCACTTCAGCCATTATTACTGATGTGCACTGCAGTTACCAGAGATAACTGATGTGCAGAGGTGGAAAGTAATGAATTACATTTACAGATCTGGCTATTAAGAATGCACGTTTCTTGAAAAGGGATCTCGCTCGCTCTCGCGGCAGCTCGTGGGAAGCTGTAAAAATGCCGTTCATTACCTGTAGGGGGCAGTCGTGGTTCAATCTGAAGTATTGTGTGTCTACTGAAGCCAAACATGCGTTCTCTCTTTAACCCTAACCTATGCGCCTATTGATAACAAGCGACAGAGCTCATAAACTTGTCGAGCTCAAACTTTTAATACTGATATGTATTTATTCTTCACTTTATTCTCAATGATGATTATTCTTTGACTGCGCTTTCTCCAATCAGTATTATTATCATTAGTAGTAGTAGTGAAAATTACCGCTGATTAACTATCTCTGCAATAGTTATAACAGCGGATTAATTTCACTTGGGCTATTTCTAACAGGCAATCTACTAAATAATAATAAATAGATAAAATAACCCAGCACTTTAACATTTAACCCAGCAGTTTTAAGAGTGTAACATAAAAAATATTCCATTTGTAAAATAGCATATGTGAAATCATAGATTGTGTAAAAACAATACAACAAAGCGTATGGTAAATACATTCTCAGACTACCTATTTACAGTACATGGAATTTTACTGAACGATTTACCCTGACAAAGAGCAATATAAGAATAGTGCCAGCTGGCACACCTTAAAAAATAATTCGGCATCTATTTAGAGTCTAAATATTTTTTCTAAACTTGTGCTACTGTTGTTTACTTACAGTATTTGTTAATTTTTTTTATTTAAATGAGGCTTGGGCTCCGAGATGTTGAGCCTATTTCCTACTGTACGTAGTCTAATCAGAGCTCTACCGCGTGTTCGAGTGTAATTCATAAATTATGTTTACAATGATGAAATGAGATGCCCTGAATCGTGCTTTAAAATTAATCTACAATTCATTTCAACCCCGCGGCTCGCAGTTTCACTTTACAAAAGGCAGCATTTTGATCAAAAGGTGATAAACGCATGCGATTTATTGATTAAAATGCAGACATACTGCATTGATGGATAAATGTTGTTGATAAATATTTAAAATGATAATTAAATAAATAGCTGTCCATCTTTTTTGTGTTTATCTTTTCAGGTTAATTATACACTTCTGCACCACTTCATATAATAAATAGTTTTAAATTGTAGTAAAGGTACCATTTGGTCATGTACCAATCTGCATCAAACTGAATCTCTCTGAGTAAGCATAATAATAAATAATTAATCATTATATTGTCACCCCATGGGTGAACATGACCAAATTACTGCATAAACACTGTAACACGAGGATTTAATAATTTAATTAAACACGAATATGCTTAATGTGTTAAAATTTTGGATTTTTATTTAAAGGCCCAAAATATTTATATGTGTGTGTGTGTGTGTGTGAAATGTGGGCATTTTAATTAAAATCCAACATTTTAATGTGCGTCAAGGTGCATGGGCGTCAACTCGCACGTTCTGTAATATTCAATTGCCACATTGCCGCTGTTTTAGAGCCCTTTACTAAAGCATTTGCTAGTTATCAAGTTGATACACAGGTCAATCGTGAATTACACTCAAAGTATCAACTCCAACTATGAAGTCTGATTTCATTTGCTGGGGAAATAAAATTTAGGTAGAGACGTCCGCACTGTCTTGTTAATTCATCTAAAACCCCCTACAGTATTTACCAACAGCGCACCCAGGTAAATTCACACATATCTTGAATGAAAGGTGAGAAGAGATTCAGCAGAATCTTCTGACACCGTGCTTGCCTTGAAGGACTATATTTGACAAGAATATAGAGAATAAGAATTGTATTTCTAATAAGATAATTAATCAATTAATACAGTTATATCAAATAAGGTCTTTATCTAAAAGCCAGACCAAATTTCTCATTCACCGCTGAAGTAGTTAAACATGCTTATACTGTAGATACGTAGGTTATATTTTAAAAGTACAATTGCAAGTAAATTAAGTAAATTACAAACTGCATGTAATGTAAAATATGAATAAAACAGTATTAGACACACATATATGATATGGGAGTATATACAATGAAAAAGCTATTTACATGTGAGTGCTCAAATGTAAAGCAAACACAATTATTAATTTATTGTGTATATTTAACTTCATTCAACCGTTTAAGTTACATGAAAAATAACGTGCCTGTCAGCCCACTATTATTTTCTGTTCGAATTTAAATATGCACACGCGTGTGCAAAAAGACGAAGTAAAACAAAGAATACAAGAGTGTATATTTTTTAATTAAAAGTTAACCTAAAACAATATTGTCTCCAATGCTGAAGCAAACATTATTTTGTTTTTGTTTTAGTCTTCTCGCTGAAAACAATGCGCTCCGAGGTGAACACATGCAGACCCCCAGTTACTGTAATCCCTCTTCTCACCTTTCATTCATGATAGGTGTGAACTTATCAACCCTGATGAGGGAATTGGCAGAATTGAGGAGTTTAAAAAGAATGAACAAGACTGAGCAGACGTCTCTGCCTAAAATGTAAAATGTAAAATTCACCAGCAAACCATAAACATAAATGGAAACAAATAAAATGTTCAATGATATAAATTAAATCAGACTTCATAGTTGGATTTGATACTTTGAGTGTAATTCATATATTTACTGAATATATTCACATTTTGTAAAATAACGAAACCTGTTTCCTTTTTGGACAGCACGTCTACTTTCCTTGTTTTAGTCTGTAATATTTAAGTGAAATATATTTTGCATATATGCTTAAATATTCCTTTTTATTTCTGGTCTGGTGTAGTATGTTTGATCTGCATTACTGCAAGAGGCGATGACTTTCTGGGGGAGTATGTCTGCTGTCACGGTTACTGCTTGCGGGACGAAGGAGTGGCATGATAGCAGAGGAGAAGGTGATCAAAAAGGTTTTAATGAGACAAGACAAGGAACCAAAAGAACAGACATGAACTTGAACCAGGATAAACTAAACATGACAGACTAACCAGACTAGACATTTCCAACAGACACAGACAAACAGACTAGGAGACAGACAAAGGTCAGGAGAACACGGAGCCAGGAGAACATGGAGCTAGGGAGAACACAGAGAACAGGGAGAACACAGAGTCAAACAACATACCAGAACAGTAATCTTAGATGAACAGAGAACAAACAGTAACCCAAACCGAACAGATGCAAGACAAGACTAAACTGAACTCAGGAACATTTATAACAAAACACTAATTAGCAACCTCAGTTCAGTTGAGCGCCACATCACCTGACCGAGGTGCATTCTGGGGAATTGAGTCCAACAAAACTACAAATGAAAACAAAACACAAAATGTCTGCACCTTTTGTAAAGTGAAAGTACGAGCTGCGGGTTCACGCACGCAGACGAACAGCTTTATTTCAGTCATAAATCCACAATCACATTCCAGCTATTATTTCCAGTCGTGGTCAAATAATGGATGAAATAATTATTCAATGCTGGACACAAACAGCAACAAATCCAGATGATTATTTTTATAAAAAGCCAGAAGCACTTCATGTTTATATTTGTTCCTTCATGTCTTCTGATGGTGCTTGACACATTTTTACGTTTTTAACGAAGACATGTTGACATATTCACGAATCAGGACATTCGCATAATTACTGTATATGTGCGCCCGTCTAGGTATATGTGCACGGAGAGTTTGTGTATATGTGCGCGCGTCTCATAGGCGTGTGTGCGCGCATTTCATATGTAGTTGTGTGAGCAGTTATTAGTATATATAGATGTGTGACTGTTTCATATATGTGTATGCAAGTGTTTCATGTGTGTGCATGAGTGAAGTTTGATTTAAGCCCTATACGGCGCCTCATAATCTAGGGCATCTCTTTTCATCATTATGAACATAATATGAAGCACATATACGCAGATTCATCATAAAATATTATTATTGTAAAACAAAATAAAATTCATGTTTGCTTCAGAATTGGAAACAATATTGTTTTAGGCTAAATAATTATACACAATTCTTCGTTGTACTTGTCTGGCTTTTAGATAAAGTCCTTCCATGCGCCATCTGGTGGATATTCAGTGAAGCACAGCACATTTATTTAAATAACCGAATGTTGCGTAAGGGATCTCGCGGCATGTCGCACCAAATTGCAGGATCTTGCGGGAAAAAGCGTGCATTCTTAATGGCCAGATCTGTACTCACGTTACTGTAATTGAGTAGTTTTTTTTGTGTGTGTGTGTGTGTACTTCTACTTTTTAAAGTAGTTTTTAAAATCTGTAATTTTACTTTTACTTAAGTATGTTTTGTTTGAAGTATTGTAATTCGCTATATTTTTAATTATGTTCGCTACTGAATAAAACAAATGAATGAAAATGAAAAAATAATAAAAATATTATGCTCTGTATAAATGCTTCGTTGCGCTCGCGTGTGTGTATCGTGTCCTGGTCGCGTGCAGATACAGACTCCACTCCAGGTTTTCTGACTGTCCCCACATCGGCATCTACCTGACCTTCCACACGGTCGCTTTCGCCCTGAGAGTGACGTCATCAACCAGCGTGTCCATATATAAACCGGAGAGAGGCGCGGGAAAGAGGAAAAAGATTGTGATTTTGCCGTTTTGATATTTGGTTGTGTATTCTGGTTTTGACTTTTTGCCTCCCATTGACTTTGATTATTGCTTTGTCCCTTTGGTTTGGTTGGTCTTTGTATATATTTGTAGATAATTTCACTGTATTTGTGCACTCACCAGTAGTAGGGGCGTGGCTGCCATTTATTTTGGGAAGAGGGAATTTATTCACTGTTTTTGGTTTACGGAGTCAGGGAAGGTACTTGTATTTTTGTTTGTGTTGTTTTTTTTTTTTTTTGCAGTAATCTAGCTACTAAATATACATACCATTTTGTTTATTATTTTGGCCTGTGTCCACCGTGAATCTGATGCTCCTCCTGTTGTGTGTGTGTATTTTTTTGTAAAGCAATACAAACCTCAATATTTCATCAGTTAATGACTGGATCTAGTTCTTTCTGCCATATATCACCATTTCCATACAGTTTAAAATAGACTGGGACGTAACACCATATTTAAGTGACCACTTTGATTTTCAAGCACAAGAAAGACAACTGCTTAATTATGCAAAGGTGTTCCTTCAGTTAGTTTGAGATTTATATCTGCTCATCTTTTTTGAACTACGCTAGAATGCCTCATCCCACCCCGCTGTTAAAAAAAAAAAGAAAAAAGAAAAAGTAACTCGGTAACTTTTACTCTGAGTACATTTCTATGAGCTACTTTTACTTGAGTAGATTTTTATAATGGTAACTTTACTTGTACTTCAGTAAAATTTCACTGAAGTAACAGTACTTTTACTTGAGTACAAAATTTTAGTACTCTTTCCACCTCTGCTGGTGTGTACATAAAATATTAATATTAATATTGATTCTATAATTTTGTGCTTAGGGTGAAAGTGGAGATATTGGCCAAAAAGGAAATAATGGTCCTAAAGGCAGAAGAGGAAGAGGAGTAAGATTCGTTGTCAATTATAATCCATAACTAATAATAGTTTCCTTTTTCTTGAACAGTGAACAACTGCTCAGTTGTTCACTGTTGGCCTGATTGTATTACAGGGAAATACAGGACTGCCAGGAGCTCCAGGCAATCCTGGACCCATAGGGCCACCTGGACAAAGGGTTTGTGAGCTTTAAATAACATTATTCATGACATTTAAATATTAACAAATAATTTGCTTAATATTCCATATATATATATATTTTTTTTAAATTTTTTTTTAAGGGCCCTAAAGGACCACCAGGAATCCCAGAAAAGTCTGTAAGTGTTTTTCTTCTTTGCTTTTCACCTCTGAGTTTCTTTCTACTGCAAACAATTGCCTTGTATTTTTTTTAGACTTGTCAACTGATTAGCTACATACAAGACAACTGTGGTAAAGTACCCTGATTTACCAGATCCTAGAAAAATCATTAGTAAATTAAAAAATAGCTATTTACTCTATTTAACTTGTGCATTATATTTTACCCCCATAGCCTGCTGTAATGGTAGGTCGCACACTTACTCATCATTAATATGGATGATAATGATTCATTGTTCAACAGCAGTTAAAAATAAGCACATTTCCCTAATTTATGGCATGTGTTCCTCTTTAGATAAAGCAGCTTGCCCCGTGTACCCCACTGAATTAGTGATTGGTTTGGACGTGTCTGAAGACGTCACATCTCCATTATTTGAGAGAATGCGCTCAACTCTTCTTTCTTTGCTGGACACCATTGATATCGCTGAAAGCAACTGTCCCACAGGGACACGAGTGGCAGTAGTGTCTTACAGTTCTAACACTAAGTACCTCATCCGTTTTTCTGACCATCGTCGTAAGAAGAACTTGTTGGAAGCTGTGAAGAACATCCCTCTGACACGTACATCCAACAGACGTGACATTGGTGCAGCCATGCGCTTTGTGGGGAGAAATGTCTTCAAACGTATTCGTCAGGGTGTCCTGATCAGAAAGGTGGCGATATTTCTCTCTGGTGGACAGTCCCAGGATGTGACCTCCATTACCACAGCTGTTCTAGAATACAAGGCTTTGGATATAAACCTTGGTGTTATTAGTTTTAGAGATACTCCTAATGTTCAACGTGCTTTTCAGGTAATATAAAATGGTAATAGTGATATCTGAAGCATTTATAATCAGGTTGATTAGTTGATACTTTTCTTCTCTTGTGTATTATTTAAAAAAAGGCTGATGAGACAGGAAGCTTCATTAATGTGCAGGAGAGATCAGAGACTCAGGGTGCAGCTCCTGAGAGGATCCAGCGATGTATCATCTGCTTTGGTAATGTGTAAAATGAGCTGATAATGATCGGAATAATGCATTCCTTGTGATGTATTCTAATAAAAAGTAAGAATCAAGGGAATGTTTAGAATTATTCACAGGATTAATAATTCTAAATTATTATTTTATGTGCTGTCTTCTCAGATCCTTGCAATCCAGCTAGAGATTGTCCACAAACCAGCACAGTGTCCACTCCAAAGGAGGTAGACATGGATCTGGCAGTGTTGGTGGATGGTTCCCGGGACATCCAGGCAGATCAGTATCAGGGAGTGAAGGAGGTGTTACGCACTGTGTTGGACCAGCTTGTAGTGAGTGATCAGCCCAGCAAAGCTGGCAGACAGGCACGGGTGGCACTTTACCAACAGAGTTCATCATACAGTGAAGCCCAGGCTCCAGTCAAGCAGATCTTTGATTTCCAACAGTTCCAAGACCACAACCAGATGAAGCAGAGCATCTCTGTAAATCTACAGCAGACTGGTGGCTACTCCAGGCTGGGTCACGCTTTGGAATTTGTAATCAGGCAGGGTCTCCTCACTGCTTCCAGGTCACGAAAAAACAAGATGGTGCTGCTTATAGTTGGAGGAGAGACAGAATATTCCGATCGAGCAAAACTGGACTTTATCTCCATGATGGCTAAGTGCGAGGGTGTGGTGCTTCTCACTCTTACAGTCGGGGATCATTTCAACTACACTCAGGTGGAGGAGCTTGCCAGCCTTCCCACAGAGCAGCACATAATTCACTTGGGCCATGTAAAGCAAGGAGAGCAGGAGTACTCACAACGCTTTATAAGAACTTTCCTACACATTTTGAGCCGTAAGGAAAATTTGGACATAAGGAAATTATCACAGCAGTGCTTTTTATCCTCTTTTGTTTGATGTTCTCAGGTATTGTATAAATGTTTGGTTGAGTTGGGTTTTCTCTTTATGAATACAGGAGAAATGAATACCTACCCTTCTCCGCTGCTCAGAAAACAGTGTGAGAGATTTCAGCAGCAGCAAGATCAAGGTCAAGTCCATGTTGTCTATGAGGCTGCTAAGAGACCTCCTGTTCAAAGGTAATTGTACAGATCTCCTGCATATCATATCACATTTTAATTTGGAATAAGTAATTTTTTTTATCATAAGTCAAAATTAGGTTACAAGTTATGAGTATACTGTTTTTTACTCACTTCCCTGTATAATCAGGACATGCTAATTGTAGGTTCACGTGTATTTTTTTGTTTGTTTGTTTTTTGTGAAAGTTCATTTCAAGTTAAGACAAAAATGCAAGACACCCTGGCTAGGATATCATGGATATTTGTCTCAATGCTAGGGTTTCATAGGGCAGGATTTTTGTGCAGTGCCACATGCCAGTTAAACAGGATATTTTTTCCTGTTCAGCTTTGTTATTTAAAGTGGTAAAACCATTTAATATGCTTTATTCACTGACTAAGCCAGCAATAATAGTTATATGATATAGTTATAATGTCAAGCTGGGGATCGAGAATTAGTGTAATTAATGATTTTTAGAACACCTGGGACATGGAGTGATACAGTACATATATTTAAATGACCCAGTGCTGTTACCTTCTATTTTCAGCACTTGTGGAATGTCTTTTGTCCAATCAGAATCCTTGGTCAAAACTTAACTGTTGTATAATTGTACATCTAATTATTTTGTATTATTTTATTTTGTATTAGGTGCTGAGCATTAGGGTTTTTGGAAAGATTTATTACACATATAATTATACATTATATATGATTATAACACACACTGTCATATGGATCATCAGGATTATTAACGTCTGCTTTTCAAATCAGGAGAATGTGTAATAAAAAAAATAACTTGTTTAAGAGAAATACTTTTTTCTCAGATTTTCTCTTATAGCATCCACATTCACAGAGTATACAGAGACTAAAGGAGTGGAGGTAAAGAGTAAAAGAGACAAAGAGTATGCTGACCCGACAAGGACCCTGAGGGAGACTGTGTATGAATACGGGCATATGCTGAACTCAGGACCTGGAGATTCAAATAGTAAAGCAGATTCTGTTTTGTAGTGGAATTGAGCATGTTCAAAAAAAAAAAAAAAAAAAAAAACCAGCAACCCAAGCACCATTAACTGTTAGAGGATAAAGTATGCCTAAGACCACTACAAAACTATGCATATAATTATTATTATAGTAATATTGTAATATAATAAGCTAAAAATATGCAACACTTAACACGTTTAACACTGATGTCAGTAAATGGAAAGAAATTGCATGACATTTGTTAAATGATACATAGTGAGTAGTGCAAATGTAAGCATGTGTTGTGTGATTTTTATGCCCTGCATGCACCATGCATGTTTTTGTACTGTTTTGCTTCTACAGTAGTTCAGTGTTTACTGCAAATGAACAGTGGGAGAGAATATGTGCAAAGGTGATACTATGAAAAAAATGCTTGTGCATGCTTACACTTCTTCTATGGTGGTTGTGGTGGAAAGATTTATCATAAAAATCTGCATCCATACATCCGACAGGATTTGCAAATTGTTATTAAAATATTTTTAATAACCTCTCTCTCTCCAGTTACAGATGTGTGCCACCTGAAAAAGGATGAAGGGTCCTGCAGCAATTATGTACCCAAATGGTTCTATGATCAAGAGCAAAATAAATGCTCTCACTTTTGGTATGGAGGATGTGGTGGGAACCTTAATAGATTTGACAGTAAGAAGAAATGTGAAACCCGCTGCATGGCACTTCGTACTCTACATTGACTTTTTTGAAATTACTGATAATTCTTACTGCAAGGTATCCTCACACATTTTCTCACTTTTATTGGAAATGATGGTACAGTAGGATATGAACCTACCACAAGCATTTAAACATTCCAAATTCTACTGATATGTGTGGCATTTTCATAGTTGCTGCTGAGAAACACCTCTGAGACTGTCCCTCTGTAGCTTTATAAATGAAACATGACTCACTAGAATAAATATTTTAGTTCATAATTAAAGTAAATGAATTTGAAGGTGCTCATGCTTGAATTATATGACACAACACAAATCTTTCTATGTAGTTAATAATTTTCTTCTTATATTTGAAACTATGGACACATTTCAGTCATTTTTATACTATATTTACTGTTCATCTTTATATCATAATACTGATAACCAAAATCAGCCCTAATCAGTATAATTATTCACCTACATTAAAACTGCTTATAGCACTAAATACACTCTGATCAGTGTTCTCACTTCCTGTCTTTAGAAAGTGATTATGAACCTCTGGGTTGTCTGGAAGGTGGCATTGACATTTAAAAGCGTAAATGCTTTCTCACCACAGTTCACAAGACCAGTGTCATTTGAAATATATTTTTGTTCATTCATTTACTCACTCATTCATAAGCAACTGCCTTATTTTGATCGGTACTGCTGTGCAAGTTGGAGATACCAGCAGGACATCATGTAAATATTCACAACCTAAACCCTACATTAACCTAGAGAACCTGGAGCTATGAGACTGCCACATTATGCCATCGTTTATTTGGAACACTAGATGAACTGGCTTCAGTAAACCTGCCCCTAAATATAAATAAGTGTGTGTATAGGGTCCTGCAACAGACTGGTGTCTTATTGGGGTGTCTGCACCTTGTGCCCAGTGTTCCCATGATAGGCAGTGGATCCACCAGAACCATGACCAGGATAAAGCAGTTTCTAAAGATAAATGATTGAATTTTGATAGTCTGTGTAGCATGTGTGGTTCATATGATGATTGACGTAAACTGTCTTTTACAGCCTTGTTAATTTGAAATGTGGAGAAATAAAAAATCCTATATTGAGCCCCCCAATGTTTTCTTCTTATTTTTTCTTTTATCATTCATTCATTCACTCATTATTTTACTACAGTACAGTATGAGTCACCACTAGAGGGCACAGTGGGCCCTATGGCTTAGTTTTGTAGTTTTTGTTTGTAGACTCAGTTTCCCAGAAGGCACCTCGGTCAGGTGATGAGAGTGCTCACCTGAACCGAGGTAGCTCATTAGACATTCTATAAATAGCTGTTTGTTCTGGGAAACTGGGTCAAGAAGTTATGTTAAGTGGGCTTTTGTTTGGTTATGGTCTGTTTTAGTTGGCATGTGTGTGTTATGGAGCTGTATTTGTTAAATGTATTAGTTTGTATCTTAGTCTGTTTGGTTTTCCCTTGTGTAAGTACCACTGTAGAATGCATAGATCTTAGTCTGTTTAGTCTCCTAGTTTGTCTAGTCATCACGTCTGCCTAGATCTTAGTCTGTTTAGTCACTAACCTGCTTAGCCACTAACTTGCTAGTTCTTAGTCTGTCCCCTACCTAGTCTGCTGTGTACCCAGTCTGTTCATCCCTTAGACCTTTGGCTACTAGTCTGTTAGCAACTAGTCTGATTAGCTATCATCCAGCCTAGCAGCTAGTGTGAGTAACAGCTAGTAGGCTAGGTCTCTGTTATATTTAGTGTTAGTCCTCTTGTCTGTCTTGTATATTAGTCTGTTTAAGTTAGTATTTGGTTAATGTTTTTGTGTGTGTCATGCTCCACCCAGAAAGCCAGCTTCCTTTGTTCATGTTTTGGTTTGTGCCTCACTATTAAATTCAAAAAGTCTAAATAAAGATCAGCCCCTTTTAGCCCATGGCTATCACCAGCAGGTCATGACACTAAGGTTATTATTGAGCAAAGTCTTAAGTAGTAAACATTAATACATATTCTGACATGCTGGGGACTTCTTAACAGACATTTTCAATCACTATTAAAATTTAATAATTTAATTATTTACCAGATGTAGAAAAAACAGTGCCTGTTTTGAAGTGCCTGTATTCAGCATGGAATTTCTTAGTCATATCACACTCCACAGAACTGGTTCCTGTCTCATATGAAAGTAGACACAATAATATGCAGTTTTCCTGTTTTTGCCCAGGTTATTAGATAATATTTTTTAAGGATCCAATAAGATTTTAAAATATTTTTTACACAATTGTATAAATTTTCTAAATAATTGGTGATCTCAATCCTAGTCCTGCTCTCTAAGATACCCTGAATGCTTGTCCATAAAAGACATCCAAAATTTGAAAGACATGTTCAATCACTAAAATTGTATTGATAAGGTTATCCAACATAGGCGAAAATGTTTCCATAAGGCACAGAACCTCTCTCAATGGTGTGAAGTCCCTAGATATGCCAAAAGACCCTACTTTATATAATGCTGCAATTCACTCACCATAAATCTGAGCTTCTCATCAGTGATGGTTTCCATTGCAACATTGTGTTAAAAATAATGTTACATGGTTTATAATGAGCATGATGTGAAAACATGATGTGATTTAACCTGTTCCATCAGTTAAATGCCGTGCCTCACTATTAAATTCAAAAAGTCTAAATAAAGATCAGGTATTTCTGTGGAATTTTCACATTGGTTTAATCCAACTGCTAACCCCATGGTCCTCAAAGAGCTTAAAAAGCATGTAAAACATTTTGGGTATAAATCAAAAATATGTTTGATGTTAAAAATCAAACAAAACAGCTGATTACCCCAAAAAACACCACTTCTCATGATTATGCATGGTGGTGCCATAATGCTATGGCCGGTCCTCTTCAGTTGGTACTGAAGTCAAGATAAAATAAATCATATATACTGGTCCTTCTCAAAAAATTAGCATATTCTGATAAAGTTCATTATTTTCTGTAATGTACTGATAAACATTAGACTTTCATATATTTTAGATTCATTACACACAACTTGAAGTAGTTCAAGTCTTTTATTGTTTTAATATTGATGATTTTGGCATACAACTCATGAAAACCCAAAATTCCTATCTCAAAAAATTTGCATATTTCATCCGACCGATAAAAGAAAATTGTTTTTAATACAAAAAATTCAACCTTCAAATAATTATGTTCAGTTATGCACTCAATACTTGGTCGGGAATCCTTTTGCAGAAATGACTGCCTCCATGCCACGCCGCATTGAAGCAATCAGCCTGTGGCACTGCTGAGGTGTTATGGAGGCTCAGGATGCTTCGATAGCGGCCTTAAGCTCATCCAGAGTGTTGGGTCTTGCGTCTCTCAACTTTCTCTTCACAATATCCCACAGATTCTCTGTGGGGTTCAGGTCATGGGAGTTGGCAGGCCAATTGAGCACAGTAATACCATGGTCATGGTCAGTAAATCAGAGCTACCGTGTACAGGCGTGTGCAGGAAATGGGCTACAGGTGCCGCATTCCCCAGGTCAAGCCACTTTTGAACCAGAAACAGCGGCAGAAGCGCCTGACCTGGGCTACAGAGAAGCAGCACTGGACTGTTGCTCAGTGGTCCAAAGTACTTTTT
>JAAGKR010000777.1:72624-164342 GCA_011419295.1 Clarias macrocephalus
ACCCGCCCCCCCCCCCCCCCCCACACACACACACTGATTACAGATTTTATTATTATTGTTATTATTATTGTTTGTTTTACACCGGTTCAGTTTCTCAAAGATATTTAGAAGTAAATAGAAATAAATAAATGAATAGTAAATATTAGTGGTAAAAAAAAAATTTCTTCTGCAATGTTTTTTGCCAAAAAAAATATTTGCTTGTTTTTTTCTGCTCAGAGTATGACAAGATATAGAGAATCTATATCATGTCAGGTAGTGTTCGCCTTGTTTTTTTCGGACAAACGTCATATAAAACAAATTGACCAAGAAAAAACAGTGAGTGTGCCATGTGAAAAACAAAGCCAAGCTTATCTCGCTTTAGAGTCAGTGTTTAGTACTTAAAGTTTCCACTGCACATTACCTTTACGTTACTTCTTTTACCTGTTATTGTTGCGCTCACATTTGTACTGAAAACTTTGCAGTTATTGACTTCAGCATTGCATTACTCAGTATTATGGTACAGAAATAAAGCGATCCAGAATTTAAGTCATTTTTCACAATTTATTAAGTTAATACATTTTATGAAACATGAATAACATTGTTAGTTGGGGGTGTAACTGTATATGTATTTATAACGTACTGTTATACAGTACGTACAGGGGCGGCACGGTGGTGTAGTGGTTAGCACTGATGCCTTGCACCTCCAGGGTCCGGGTTTGTTTCCTGGCCAGGTACAATTCCTGTCTCTGTGTGCATGGAGTGTGCATGGAGTTTGCATGTTCTCCCTGTGCTTGGTGGGTTTCCTCCGGGTACTTCAGTTTCCTCCCACAATCCAAAGACATGTAGGTTAGGTTAATTGCCATTTCCAAATTGGCCATAGTTGGTGTGTATATGTGTGTGTGCCCTGCGGTGGGTTGGCACACTGTCCAGGGTGTATCACGTCTTGTGCCCTAAGTCTCCTGGGATAGGCTCTAGGCCCCCACTGACCCTGAATACAGGATTAAGTGGTATAGATGATGAATGAGTAAGTGAGTGTTCAGTACAGGAGATTCAGTTTGGTGCGCATTGAGATCGAAGTGAAATATAGACTAGCTTTAACCACACACATACATAAATGGTTTTATTTTTCTGATAGTCACTTGACTGGAAATTCCATAAAAAAAAACGCATACATTTTATATTTAATAAGAAACATCTCATCCACATTTCTGTGTGTAGAAATAAAATAAAATAAAAATGTTTTTCCTTTTCCATAATGGAGTCGTAATTTGGGCACCGACATGAGTGCAGCCCATCCAGTATTATCCTATCATAGCACGGTCTTCAAAGGTCATAAACAATTTACAAAGATTGAGCAAGAATCCTACTTCACAAAAAGGAGGACTGGGCTAAAAATTAGAGGAATCATTGGAGACATAACTAGGGGTGCTCCAACCAGGATTTTGGGGGCCGATCTCCGATCACTAGGAGCTGTATCGGCCGATACCAATCACCGATTACAGGATCTATTCGAAGCCTTATCATGTAGCATTATTTATTAAACTATATCTAAACTATTATATAAACTATATCAATGTAAATTAAGTATTGAAATTACAAGAAGAGGAGTATAATTAATTGGCAACTGTATTTATTAAATTAAACGTTTAATTTTTTGCGCGGATAGATGGAAACGTAATCACAGCGCCAAAACCCGCGGTGAAACATGATTAACCGTACTTACGACCACCGAGTGAAACCGTGTAGGTGAGATAGGGGAATTACCGACAGCTGACTGACTGGCGGCGCGCGAGTTGCTGAACTGTCCCGCTCTCTTGGTGCTAGACAACTTTGAAAATTGCTCGTGTTCTTTTACGTGACTAACCTTCAAATGTCTGATGAGGTTCGTGGTGTTAAAATGCTTTGGGTGCTTCCCGCCTTGTGGAATTGTCTTGTTACACAGGTCGCAGATTGCTAATGTATTGTCTTTTTCACACAACACATAGAATTACCAGACATTCATTTAAGTCATGCAAGTCATTTTAGCAGGGCGCAAAAAAATTGTTTTGCAAGTTTTGCGTCATCTGATCGGCTTTTCTATATCGGCTATTATAGAGACTGCCGATCAAACTTCCCAAAGCTATTATCGGCCGATTATAATCGGCGACCAATCAATCGGAGCACCCCTAAACGTAACATTTAAATGTAGGACTCAAGGATCATTAGACATGGACGAAACATAGAACCCTGCACAGTAGTGCTATTGGGTGCATCTTGCTAGCCTGACAACATCATACACATCATATCTAATTCGATTTGTGTCTGAGTACGTTGTATTGTTCTCAAGACCAAGCCCAGGACTCAGGCTTCTGAGCCTGGTACAGATGCATTCTCACATTCTCAAAAGGAGCTGCACTTTGAGGTCAAGTGTTTGTGCAAATGTGTGATAAAACTTAATTTTGACACGAGTAAATTCTTATTTCTGTTGGATTTTCAGGCCTACCAGTTAGGACTGGGCGATAAAGCGGTATCTGTATTTATTGACGGAAGACCATTGTCGATAACGATAAAAAAAAAAACATTCGGTATGAAGCACTATAGCGTGCGCCTTGTGAGCGTGCGCCTTGCCTTAATCTCAACAGCCTATCAGATCTCCCGATGAACGAGCGTGGCACGAGTGACCAGGAAACAGCCAATGAGCTTACGCAGCCACTCCGCGTTGTGTCATCACCAACTCATGTCAGTATAACACACGCGAAAATGAGTGCTGTACCACTAGGGCTGGAACGATTCCTCGAGTAAATCGAGTAATTCGATTACAAAAAATGATCGAGGCAAAATCTTCTGCCTCGAAGCTTCGTTTAATTAATTTTAAAAGCTTGCGGTTGTCAATTATTTGTTGACAGCACACTTTTGACACAGCGCGCTTCCGGGTGCAAGCCGACAGTAAACACCAACGAAGAAGCAGCGCTTAGGTCACCCACAAAGCGGAAGGAGACGCAAACAGTTAGCTGTGTATTGATTTGATGGCGCGTTCTGTTGCGAGCTGCAAAATGGAAGGGAGCGATAAAAATATCAGCGGGGCCAAGAGAGGTAGAAAGCCGCAAGAGAAAACGACAGAAATTATCAGTAAAGGCTAATGTTATGCCTGAGATGTAAATTTGGAAACTTTTAGTTGCAGTTAAAGTCATTTGAAAAACTTTTTTTTTGCATCCGAGAAAAGGCTTTAAAATAAGAATGTATGGTGCTGTAATGCACTTAATTAATCTCAGTCAACTTTAATACCCCGGTTTTGCACGGTGACCGGAAGTACAGTTCTTCATGATTCACTGCGAGTTTTGGCGCTGCGATTACATTTCCATCTTTCTGCGCGAAAAATTTAATGTTTAAACATGTTAAATTTTTTTGGCGGACCTTGCAGAACTATTTTTGATAAAATGCTGTATGCATTTAAAAAATAAAAGTAGATTTTTCTAAAAAGAAAACCAATTAATCTTTGTTTCTCTTATATATTTTTCATTGCTGTTTAATTAAGCAAAAGTGCATTTTATCCGATTACTCGATTAAATTTTTGGTAGAATACTCGATTACTAAAATATTCGATAGCTACAGCCCTACGTACCACGCAGTAGGGAGGAGATTGTGAATCAAAAATGATGCATCAGCTCACCAGTTTTTTGGTTTCTTTTCTTCTGATCAACACCAGAACAATGTTGTGTGTAAGCTTTGCAAAAAAAAACAACAACAAAAAAACATCCCGGGCAAGTATGGAGACACAAGCAACTTGCTTGTGCGATGGAGAGGTACTCGGCAACAATGCCTTATAAAAAATCCTCCAAGCGATACAATGATATAACCCACGCGATCGCGTACTACATTGCCAAAGAAATACTAAAATAATTAATAAAAAGTGTAGGAAAACAGTGGAGAGCGAGCTGCCGTCTGGACAAGCCGCACGTGTGACCCATACATCAGCTTAAGTATACATTTTAATGACAACTGGAATCTAAAGAGTAAATGCTTGGACACCGCATATTTTTTTTCCCGGGAACACCACGGGTGAATTTATTGCGCAAACCCTAGCTGATACGCTGCTCGACGTGTGCATCACAACTGACAGCGGGGCGAATATGGTGAGCCGCTTCACTCAACAACTGAACTCATCGCAGTGTTTTGGGCACCGATTACACTCAGCTATCTGTGAGTAAAGTTAATGAATAGTTGCATAATCATCCACATGTAGTTTCTTTGGATGTAGTGCTACATGAGCGCAACTTCCCAATAGTGAGCAAACTTGCAAAAAATACTTGTGCATTCCAGCCACCAACAACCCCTGAGAAAGAACTTTTAGCATAGGGGGTAGCGTAGTCACATTCACAGCATTAAATCCAGAGATAGAGGGAACCAACTTGTCTTTCTTGCTCACAATTTGTAATGTTGCAATGAACAGATATATGTGAATAATGATGGTTGGTTCCTCTACTCGATATTTGATTATTATAATTTGTTTTGTTTACAGCGTTTGAGGTTTACTGTGTATTGTTATTATTGATATCTTACAGATTTTGATCTACCTCAAAGTTTGCTTTACTGTTCTTTACAATTGCACACACTTTGTAACATTTTATTTATTAAGTTTAAGAGCCTCTTCAACACTTATATTTAGTTTATTATAGGACATAAGAGACAAGATATTTTTGTTAAATTTTTTTGTTTTTGACTATTAAAATAATTTGCCTTAGTAATGTTGGTAAATTAAAATAACGTGGTTAAATTATTATTTTTTCCTACTGGTCTTCATTAATAAATATTCAATAATTACCGATACAGAATGATATGAAACATTATATCGTGATATTTTTTTTCCTGTATCGCCCAGCCCTACTACCAGTGTATATATAACAGTTCTTCCGTTCATTGGGCAGGCTGCAAGCACAACAGTAAAGATAGTAAAGATATTATATCTAGTTATTTCTGTATTTTTTACCTGAAAAAGCTAGAAAGTTACCTTCATTTTGCTGCTAAATTTTAACAATTCGGCTTTACAGCCTATTAAATGTCTCTGCCTCATGGGCATTGTGTAAATTTCATTGTCACCTTGACCAGCCGGTTCTGCTTTGCTGTCCTGTGTAAAAGGTACAGAGACAGATTTAAAGTTTGTTATTATTGCATCTTTAAGCTGGCTGCATAGGAGAAATGAAAGCTCTGTAAAATGGAGATGCACTATCACAGAATGCCTGTGTGACATTTTGAGACATACCTACCACAAGATTTAAAAACAGTTTGCAGCTCACCATACAGGATCAAATAAAAAAAAAAAGTGTAACAGCCAGCAAAAAGGAAATTCTGGAGAAAGTGAGACTCCTTTTCCTTTGAGTAGAGGACAGAATGAATATCTATATCATGGGGACGGTAAATTACATTATTGTTTCATATTGTTTTGAAAGCCATGGTATTTCTGACACAATTGTCATGCGTCACAGTAGACATTAGTGCTGATGTATTACATGTCATGTCTGTTCTGAGTCTGGAATGACAACATGCTTCTTAAACTCACACTCTGAGAGATCTACACACCGGGTTGGTAGGTTCAGTATAAATTATTAAAGGCGAGCAAAGGCAGCATTGGTAATACCCGCATCTCACCTACGTGGCCGAAAGTACGGTCCATCATGATTCACCGCGAGTTTTGGCGCTGTGATTACACTACCATCTTTCTGCTCAAAAAATTAAACATGTTTGTCAAACATGAATTAAATTTTTTGGCGGTCCTCGCGGATGCCTGCGGACCTTGCAGACCTTCCGGCGACCCACGTCCTACTTGTCTGTATAAAATTAAATAAAATAACAATCTACAGGAAAGTTGTATTTGTCAAGCGCTAAGCTGTTCCCAATTACTAACCAAGCACAGGCTGCTATGTTTTAAGTTGACGTGTTGCACATGTTGCTTGCCAATACGTACATTTTTCAATTCATGATATTCCTCTTCTTGCAATTTCAATACTTAATTTACAGTGTTGTTAGGTATAGTTTAATACATAATGCTACATGATAAGGCTTCGAGTAGACCTCGTAATCGGTGATCGGTATCGGCCGATACAGCTTCTAGTGATCGGAGATCGGTGATTGGCCCCAAAAATCCAGATCGGAGCAACCCCAATATATAATTTTCAATATTTGTTTACACCTGTTGATTATTAAGGAGCTATGCATATGGCTATGATACCTTTGTGGTGTGAATGCCAATATATTGCGCCCCTTGCATGGGTGTTTGTTGGTACCCTTACTTTTAAGAAAGAAAAACCTAGATTTATCACTGAAATAACTTGAAACTGACTGAAAAAATAATAAAAAACTTACTGAAAATTTACAGATTAAAATTGGACATTACTTTTGAATTGTGCATTTAAAGAAACAAACAAACTAATGAAATTGGCTTAAAAATTTTTTTAAAGATTGCAAGTGATTTTAACAGGAACATGTTAAACTGAAGTGTGTCCTGTAATTAGCATCACAGTTGTTGTCAAGCTTGTAATTAGTCTGTCTATTTAAAGGGTGAAAAGTAGTCAGTGTGCTGTTTGGTATCAGAAGGACTTTGGCTTTCACTTATTACTATAAAGCACTTTTCAGCCATTATCAGTCTTAAGATGTTGTTGACTAAAATTGTTCCACAAATTTTAATGGCAACAAATTAAACTGTCGAATTGTCGATAATGTCGACGCATCGCACAAACTGTGAATGCTCTGACGAGTAGGTTTACGCGTGTATTGTGAGTAATCTCCTAAGTGTGAGAACATTTTACTATTACCTTGAGTGTAACAGGTAATAGAATTAATAATCACGGACTGTGTGTTGCTCTTAGTGTTGTTACTTTGCTTTTTCTTGGTTTTAGATGAATGCTGTATTTATATTTAATATGTTGATTGTTAGTTACCAACTGACAAAAACAACCTCAAACAAAATTTACAAGCTGATAGCTAAATTGGAGTTATTAAGCAAATGGTACATTTTTAATCGATTAATCAGTTAATAATTTCAATAATTGATAGATTAATCAATTACTAATTTAGTCGTTAGTTGAGCCTCCGTATGTAACATTTTGGCTTTTATCAGCCCATAAAAATTTTTTTTGTAAGGGTGGGCAGATATACTTAAGGGGGGGGGGGGCATCAATATGCTTCATCAATATGTATGTGGAATACACTGTGATGTGTGTGTGTGTGTGTGTGTGTGTGTGGATATACACACACACACTGCTGTGCTTATTTATTTTTCTTTCTTAATATTATTTTTAAGTATCAACACATACAGTATATATTCAGTATGTTTCTTGCAGATATGTTTTCCTGCAAGATAATCAGTGAAGGGCATTTCATGTTTTGAAATGCAATGGGTTCTATGTGTTTTACTGATTCTTTCACATGCCATACACTTTACTGATTTTTTTTTTTTACCATGACAAAGAAATTTGTGGTGGTGTGACAGCTTTTAGGTTTATTAAGGTACAAGCAAGATATATTGTATTTATTTGTGAAGTCATAGAAAACATGTTTGCACAGTTTTGTTTCTAAACTTTATTCTAAAGTTGAACTAATTAATCCTATTTTTTCAGGCTTTAGACACTATCAGGATACTTTTCTATCTTGTGGCAATATCAAATTATATATCTTGTTAAATATAGAGATTGATCAATATGGGAAAAAATATGCCAATTTTTTTGATAACTTAATGTTAAGTCTCAGTGTTTTCAGTGCAACTGCTAAAATGTTTCATGATACTCATGATCCTTCTGTGATAGCAGAACACGGAGCCATTTTAATCATTCACAAACTAAGATTGTCGCATTGCACACAACTAGACTGGCTTCCTGTGTTTCAGAGGAAGCATTTGGTAGCTTTGACCCTGCCTGTTTACTAGCTGTGGTACAGTAGATGAGGTCTTGTTGGGGAAATGGCAAATGTCTGCAAAAGAAAAAAATGGGATTGTAAAAACATAGGTTGTTTATGATGTCCCAGAAAAGCATGCCCCAAAATTACTAGAGTGATGTTTTTGTGTTTTACACATTCAGGGTGAGGTGGTGCACTGGCTGGCTTGTTCTCTGTATGCAGCTTGTAGGAAAACTTCGACTCCCACTATAGGTAGTGGCATGGTGGAAGGCAATTGTGTCTCGCTCACCAGGATACTGCGGTCTTCCAAACTCAGGTAAATAAATATTTTGTTTTATATTATTCAAAGATCATTATTGGCTGTATTAGATTTAAGATAATCATTTCATACATTTAATGCCTGCCCAGGTTTGAGTACACGTTGCATGATTATATCAAGACTTATTGCTATTATTGATTTTTAAGGATAAACTGTAGAATCGTACCACAACAGAGAAGAGAGCATAATTAAAAATAATATCAGAAAAAAAGAAATATCAGTGATACAAGAAAAAAAAAAGTAAAAATTGTACTAATGTTTATGTCTATTTATGATGTATTCATAAAAATAGTTTATGGCGTTTAACTATTTCATGCAATTGAATGTCGTATAGTTTTCTAGACGTTTGTTGTTATGCAGTGTCATCATGTGACTGCATTATTTACTCTGTGATTGCTTACATGTGCTCACTTGTTTTAAATTTACAGCCTGATTCAGTTCTTCAGCAAGATGAAGAAATGGGTAGATATGTCAAATCTCTCACAGGATTTCCGAAACCGCATAGGCTGCCTCGAGAGAAATTTTGAAGTGTCGACTGTAATCTTTCGGAAATTCGAGCCTATTTTTCTGGACATGTTCCAGAATCATCAAGGCGAACCTCCACGGCAGCCAAGAGGCAGGAAGCATAGGTGAATATTTCTTCTCACAGGTTATTTTTCAGCACTCTTTCTTTTATGTCCATGGTGACTTTCCCTCAGGCAGTGTATGAAACATACATTTTTTAAATTTCATTATGAAAAAAGAAAACCTTTTTCATGATGTACACACTTTTAAGATGCACTGTATATTTCTGTAAAGGCTTGCTGATGCTGATTAGATTTACTCATTACATATCAATTTAAAAATATCAAAGTTTAGTACCTAGCCCTGGTCAGAGTGATAATTTTAGAATAATAATTTTTAAAAAATTTGCAAATGCATAAATATGCAAACAAAACAATGTGCAACATAAGGTTGAGGTAGGTTGATTCTGGTATATCAGTTATACTATAATAGGACTGTAATTTATAATATAATAGTACTGTAATTCATAGTACTATGGTATAGTGTGGAGGGCCTCTATGTGTTGTGGGAGCATGTCTGTTGAGTCCTTGATATTGTCTGTCCTCTGAAGAGTCTATTCATAGTTCATTGGTTATTCATTGGTTATTTAGCACGTTTGAGAGCATTTGAAACATTTTAAGGTCCTTGATGGACCTTCTTCACCATGGTGAGAATGTAACAGGACCATGAGATATGGAAGATATCCACTCTCTCCACTGGAGCCTTATTGTATTTTGCAGGGCTGGTAATTCCTCTTCAGCTTCTTGCTGAGGTCCATTATATAATTGATTTTTTACTGATGCTGTATTTCCTATCTAATTATATTATCAAAGAAAACACTAAGGTTTTTAAATTAGAAGCTAATTTCATACTAAAAGGTAAAATGTTTTGCGGTTTCTGAGCCTCTCTGGCAAAAGCTCGATTACCTTTGTTTTTATGTTTAGAACTTGTTACATGTAATAGGAGCTGGTTTGTCAATCTGACTGAACAACCTGCAAAGCAAGGCAACAGTAAATCTACAAGCTATTGTGGTACCAGGGCATTTAAAACCTTATAGACAATATGTAAAACCTTAAAACAAATTCTAAAATATACTGGAAGCCAGTGCAAACATGCCAGAACCGGAGTTGTGTGCTCTTGTGTGCGAGTGTTAGTCAGGAGTGGAGCAACAGTGTTTTGAACCAACTGTGATCTATTAAGAGAGAATTGAATTGAGGCCAGGATATAAAGCATTAAAATAGTGCAATCAGGAACTAATACAATTTTATTTTATTAAGTAAACTTGCAGTATTTTGCCCAGGTGCATTTCATTTAGTAAGGGTACTAATATCATTGTACTAGAATGTCTCATTATACTTGAAAATGTTCAGTACTTCTTGGGAATACATTGACCCATTTTCATTTTTATATAAGTATTCTTTGTAGTTTAGGTGTAAGAGTAGTATACTTGAGAACACAAAACTTTAACTTTTATTTCATACTGCAACTTTACTGTGAAGTATCTAATAAGTTAACATGTAGGTAGTAGTTATTTATTTCTAACCGACCTTTTAGTTTAATTTATGAACTGTGATGTACCGTGTTCTGACCATTGTTTACAAGGGTAATACACATTTTCAATTCATCATGCTCATTTGTATGTGGCACTAGGCCATGAGCAGTGTCAGTTGAACAGTGTCAAGTACTTCCTGCTAATGTAAGTCTTAAAAAAAAGTTCATACATTACAATAGACACAGGGAATACATTTCTTTAAAAAAAATCCTAATGTTTAAAGAGTTCACGTGGTTTTGATAGTTAATGTTTCATAACTTAATAATTATCATACCGTGGGGGAAACTTGTACCCAAACTAGATTTCAATAATCATGCTCGGGTACTTATTTCCTGTTGAGTCAGAGTAATCAAAGCTGTATCTCATTTTCCATCCTGTAGAATGTTTAGTTAACCACACAGTAAATTTCTGACATAGAAAATATTATAAGCCCCGTCAACCATCTTCCATTTATCACGTTATTGATTATTTCAGTCATGTGGAATGATTTGAGTTAGTTATATACAGTACTTAAAAAATATTATTATTATTATCATAAAAGACTGACTGATTGATAGTTTGCTTTTTGGCATACTCCATGATCACATGATTACTTCTGTTTGTATTTTGTGTTCTGTTTATGGTTAGAACTATTTTAATGTTTAATTTAAATTCCGTTTTAAAAAATCCTTCTTTTCCCACTTTTTTCCTTTCTTTTAGGCAAATTGTCTGCCACACCAGTGATGTTTTCAAGTTCTGTTGGACCCTCTTTGTGTACACTAAAGGTTAGCACTAGCTTAAATTGCTGTGGGGTTGCGTGTGCCATGTACAGTCGTGGCCAAAAGTTTTGAGAATTACATAAATATTGGAAATTGGAAAAGTTGCTGCTTAAGTTTTTATAATAGCAATTTGCATATACTCCAGAATTTTATAAAGAGTGATCAGATGGATTGCATAGTCCTTCTTTGCCATGAAAATTAACTTAATCCAGAAAAAAACTTTCCACTGCATTTCATTGCTGTCATTAAAGGACGTGCTGAGATCATTTCAGTAATCGTCTTGTTAACTCAGGTGAGAATGTTGACGAGCACAAGGCTGGAGATCATTATGTCAGGCTGATTGGGTCAGAATGGTAGACTTGACATGTTAAAAGGAGGGTGATGCTTGAAATCATTGTTCTTTCATTGTTAACCATGGTGACCTGTAAAGAAATGCGTGCAGCCATCATTGCGTTGCATAAAAATGGCTTCACAGGCAAGGATATTGTGGATACTAATCAACAGAAATCAACAATTTATAGGATCACAAACTTCAAGGAAAGAGGTTTAATTCTTGTTAAAAAGGCTTCAGGGCGTTTAAGAAAGTCCAGCAAGCGCCAGGATCGTCTCCTAAAGAGGATTCAGCTGCGGGATCGGAGTGTCACCAGTGCAGAGCTGCTCAGGAATGGCAGCAGGCAGGTGTGAGCACATCTGCACACACAGTGAGGCGAAGACTTTTGGAAGATGGCCTGGTGTCAAGAAGGGCAGTAAAGAAGCCACTTCTCTCCAAAAAAATCATCAGGGACAGATTGATCATCTGCAAAAAGTATGGCGAATGGACTGCTGAGGACTGGGGCAAAGTCATATTCTCGGATGAAGCCTCTTTCCGATTGTTTCGGGCATCTGGAAAAAGGCTTGTCCGGAGAAGAAAAGGTCAGCGCTACCATCAGTCCTGTGTCATGTCAACAGTAAAGCATCCTGAGACCATTCATGTGTGGGGTTGCTTCTCATCCAAGGGAGTGGGCTCACTCACAATTTTGCCCAAAAACACAGCCATGAATAAAGAATGGTACCAAAACACCCTCCAACAGCAACTTCCAACAATCCAACAACAGTTTGGTGAAGAACAATGCATTTTCCAGCACGATGGAGCACCGTGCCATAAGGCAAAAGTGATAACTAAGTGGCTCGGGGACCAAAACGTTGAAATTTTAGGTCCATGGCCTGGAAACTCTCCAGATCTTAATCCCATTAGAGAACTTGTGGTCAATCCTCAAGAGGCGGGTGGACAAACAAAAACCCACTAATTCTGACAAACTCCAAGAAGTGATTATGAAAGAATGGGTTGCTATCAGTCAGGATTTGGCCCAGAAGTTGATTGAGAGCAGCCCAGTCGAATTGCAGAGGTCCTGAAAAAGAAGGACCAACACTGCAAATACTGACTCTTTGCATGAATGTCATGTTGATGTCATGTTGATTCACATTAATGATGTATAATTTGACCCAAAATGCCCTTGAAAGAAAAGTTATCTATTTTTTAAATATGGTCGACAGTTTTTCTGTTTACCATGGCCGTAGAATGAACCCAGTACACTGCATTACATACTTAAAACACTTAAATTTTGTTGTAAAAATGCAGTGTGTGTGTCTGTTTGTGTGTGTTTGTGTATTTATGTTGCCACACATCAGTCTTATACCATTGAGACCTTTGTTTTTCTGCTGACAAATATTGCATTCAATAGGTGTTAGATTTTTTTTTTCATGTAATACATTGTTTGAGCAAATGCTTTTGGACCCCTGACTCTAACACTCAAGTGTTTTTGAACATTCCAGTACAGGGTGTCCCTCCCGTGCTGTTATATTAACGTCCATTCTCCTGGGAAGGTTTTTCTAATGGAGTTTAGAATGTGGCTGTGGGGGATTTGCACATTTGGCCAAAAGAGCATTAGTGACGTCAGGAATCAATGTTATAGTTGTAATTTCTATTCATCCCAAGGAATCTTGGAAATCCCTGTCTTCATTTGGTTTTATTTTTGCACTGGGATCATTAATCCTTAATTTTTTTCCTCTTAATTTTCAGTGAATGTAAGTTGTAATGTTGCCGCATACAGGGACATCCTGTTCAGTTGTGTGCTTCTGACATTATGAAACAATTTGCGTAAGACCTACATATTGGTGTGATGGTCAGGTTCAATACAGTTCAATTCAAATGTTTTGTAAAATTTAGAAATATTAAAAAATAATTAAAAACAGGTTTGGTATTCTGCTATAGTTTAACCCATTGTTTTTTGTGTTTTTTTGTCTTACTACAGGCAATTTCCGTATGATTGGAGATGATTTGGTCAACTCGTATCATCTCCTTTTGTGCTGTCTGGACCTGGTCTATTGTAATGCTGTACTCTGTGCCAAAAAGAAAGACCTCATCAATCCATGTTTTAAAGGTGATCTTCATGGGCACATTGTTATACTCCATCAATTCAAATCTGGGTTACTGGGTTACTAGTCAAGGCATTTGATTCATAGTTACATTATTATTAGTACATTTTCTCCTTCTTGTTTTTAAAAGCAAATTATAGAATTTCTATATGAAAATAATTGTAGCATTGATATAATTTCATAATACGTTTCCTGGACTGCTTCCAGATAATTTATTACCATCCGGCACCATGAGCCAAAGTCAAGATTTTTTGTTTGTGCATGAATTTGGCACACAAAAAGGCCTCATTTTAATGACAAAGCAAGTCTTATTATTATATTCTCACTGGCCACGTCATTAGATACACCTGTTCAATTGCTTCTAAAACCAAATATCTATTCAGCCAATCACAAGGCAGCAACTCAATGTATTTAGGCGTATAGACATGGACAAGACAATCTGCTGAAGTTCAAACCGAGCATCAGAATGGGGGTGAAAATGGTGATTTAATGCTGACTTTTCAGAATATTCCTGAATCTTCTGATCTACCCAGCCATCTTTAGGGTTTACAGATAATTGTCTGAAGAACAGAAAATATCCAGTCAGCAACAGCTCTCTGGGAGGCGATGGCTTGTTTGGTCAGAGGAGAACGGCCAGACTGGTTTGAGCTGATAGAACAGTAACTCAAATAACATCTTGTTACAACTGATGAATGTTGAAGAATATCTCTGATCGCATAACCCCTCTAACCTTGAATCCAATGGGCTACAGCAGCAGAAGACCACTCTGGGTTTGACTCCTGTCAGCTAAGAACAGGAAAATGAGGCTACTGTGCACATGGGCTCACCAAAATTGGACAATAGATGATGTTTTGTCTGGTCTCCTGCAACATTCAGCTGGTTGGTTCAACAACATGAAAGGGTGGATCCGTCCTGCCTTGTATGAACAGCTTAGACGGGCAGTGGTGCAGTGGTGTGAGGATGTTTTCTTGGGACACTTTGGGTCCCTTAATACCAATTTAGCATTGTTAAAATACCACAGCCTACTTGAGCACTGTAGCTGACCATGTTCGAGATTTTATGACCACAGCATAACAAGCCATGTCACAAAGCTGATATAATAAGCTGGTTTCTTGAAGATAACAATGAGTTTGTGATGTCAATTAGTGTGATGGCCTCCAAACTCACCAGATCTTAATCCAATATTGCACTGTTGGGATTTGGTGGAATGGGGAAATTGAATCATGGAGCAAATCTGCAGCAAGTACACGATGCTATAATGTCGATATGGACCAAAATCTCTAAGACATCTTTATGTTGTGTAAAGCCTTGTAGCAGTGAGGCACAGAGCTCATTGAGCTCGTTGCTGTGCTCGAACGAGTGCGGTACGAGCCGAGCTGACAGAGGTGGAAGGCGAGGTCACGGAGGCGGTACTCCGGTGCATAGTGGCTTTCTGGCCTCCTTTTATAGCCCCGCTTTGCTTCCAGGACGGTGAATGAAAATGGTAAGCCGGTCGTGCAGGATTAAGGTACTCCGCTTCTTTTTAAAAAAATACCTTGCTGCTGTCCATGGTGCCGAGCTTGATGCCTGCTTACAGAGTGTGTGGAGCTGATGTTCGGTCATCCATCACAGTTGCCTTGTTGAATCTATGCCACAGTCAGTTATGGCAGTTCTGAAGGCAAAACAAGGCCTAACCAAGTACTACCAAGGTGTGCCTAAAGAAGTGGGCAGTGTGTGTATATTAATACGTCAGAGGAGATTATTATTTAAGAGAAGAAAACAATTTTGGCCTGTTCCTTCTTTTGAGGCCTTTTTTTGGTATATTACAAGTTTTTGCTGATAGCAACATTGTGTTTAATTCCTTTACATTGATGTATATCTGATAACACAACTGTTCTTTCCAGGCTTGCCAACAGACTGCAGAAGCTCAGACGAGGCTCGGTGTGTGCTTGAGCATTTGTGTGAACTGCATGATGGTCTAGTTGTCGAGGCAAAAGGGATAAAAGAACACTACTTTAAACCCTACATCAGACGTCTATTTGAGAAGAAAGTGAGGGGAAAGATTTTTGCATTATTAGTTATTTAAGTCAAAATGTCTACAAGACTTCAAGATATAATAAATTATCATGTTTTCTTCAGATTCTTAAAGGAGATAAAGACACACTTACTGAGTTGCTGGACACTCCAAACTTCCAGGACAACATGTAAGAATTTTTTTTCTCTTTACACAAGCAAGGGCCACAAAGGTCAAAAGGGCAATAAGTAAAAAACATCCGGTGATGTCCTAAACACCTTTTTGGTGACACACTTCAATAGAAACTGGTCACAATAGAGCAAGGGAAAAATTAAAGCAAATGGAAAGCATGATAATATCTAATAAGACGCACTTTGTCGAACTTACTTAAGTCAGATTTGTTCAGTTCATTTGGTTCGTATCTGTGTAAATTTGTAACTCGAATGTTTGTAATTCAGAGACTTACTGTATATAACTTTTTTTAAAACAAGAAACCTTTGCTAAAATTTACAGTATACTGTAGATATGTCACAACTGTACAAAAACACTGGCTGACCGAGGTAGTGCAGAACAGCATCTCCGAAAGTACATGTCGATAGCAGAAGGGGTACTCTCTGTCTGACAGCAACAGAAAGTGGTGCAGTGTTGTGTGGATGACATAGCTACAGGGTTTAAGTCCAGTGTAATGGGGATGTGGATTGGATGTGGATTATTTGCATGTAGTCATCCACGTTCCTTCCAAAGTGTTTGGCGTGTATTTACCTGTTTATACACTGTTTAGTCATAAAATTAAATACACTGTCGGGTGAAGTGGAAAGCATTACAGTTACAACTGTCAAGGAATGGGTTATAGTAAGCTGTAAGATGGTATTAGAAGTTGGTGTGTTGGAAGCAGGGAAAATGAGTAAGAGTAAGAACATGGAACCCAAATTGTGATGGCCCGACAACTAAGTCAAAGCACCTTTAAAATGACCGTCACTGTAAAGTCTTCTCTATTTGCAGTGGTCCAAAGAAGGACAACTGGTGAACTGGTGAGAGGGTCATGGATGCCCAAGGCACCTTGAAGAGAAGGTGGTTGGGGCTGCGTAGCTTCAGACTAGTTAGAATATCTATCCTGACCCCTGTTCACTTTAGTGGGCATGTTTACATCAGAACCGGACCAAGGAGCATGTGGAAGAAGGTGGTCTCTTTTTTATATTAAGTGGTTGGCTGGGTGTGTGTGCATTACTTACCAGGGAAAGATGCTTGCCTTCTTACCATATTGCATTCTGGTGTCACTTCTTCCTCAGCAATGCCTGTCCACTTGGCTACATAGGAAAAAAAAAGTAATATCAGGTCAGTTTTATTCCATTGCTTTACTTTCCAGTTCTAATCCTCATGCGCTCATTGTAGATGCTTTCAGAGATTGACTGGGCATGGCATAGGCACTTTGACCAGTCTGGAGTACGCAGCCATGCAAGAGCAATGCACCGTGTGTTCCGACACCTTTTTATCATTACCAGTATTTACTTCTTCATCAGTCTGTGCTACGTTTTGTACATTTGTTGCTATAATTTGTATCTCTTCTGTGGGACCAGACCAAATTTTCTAGAATTGCTCCCTACATGCAGCAATGAGCCCTGGGTGACCCAGTTGCTGGTTTAAACTGAGACCACCATACAAATCCTGCTGTTTTAGAGGTACTGTGACCCAGTTGTCCGTCAATCACAGTCTTTATCCCTTGTCAAAGCCATATTTACATTCACTCATGTTTTCTTCTTCCAACATAACGAGGACAGTTTTCTCAAATCACCTCTGCACTGAGGCACTGAGGCACAAGTTTTGTTTATTAAATAGTATGATTAATTACCCAACGGAAAAGAGAGGACTTCTACCTAATGATATTGTAAACAGATCCTGCAGATTACAGTTGAATGGAAGAGTAACCTTCCTGTGTTGAGACTAACGGAGTCTGTTGTCTCAAAGTAGTCCTGAAAATTGTTTATTGCATAGACGAAGATACTCTCACCAAAATAGAAAGAATGAGAGGGTTCTCCTAATCTCTTACTCTGATAACAAACTGCTAAGTGGAGAGCCTTGCATCATGTAATGTTAGTCAGCGGTATTTACAGGAGAGAAGGTTAAGGGGAAAGTTAGTTATACGACTGGTATTTCCTGAAGAACTGCTATGGACCTGGGGCTCTGACTGTAATAATTTACTCAGTGTAATCTGTGACAGTTTGTGGGAGATACTCACATATTTATATTAATTTGCTCATTCTAATATGGTGAAATGTGTTCTATCTTCACCTTGTGAACTTTAGCGTGTAATCCCATGTACCACATAACATCTAACCGAATATATGTCAGTGGTACCATAAGTTTATTAAAAAAATGATCTCTTAATTGTTGATCAAAACCAGTCCTAATGAGGTCTTCATGTGGGAGAAATTCACAGTAAACCCAACCCTAATTTAAAGTCACAGGAACATTGTACAATCTCCAATCAATACCAGTCATAAAGCCATCTTTCCCCCTTAACCTTCTCTCCTGTAAATATCTCACAGTATGAAATATTTTATCGTGAAGATTATGGCTGGGCGATAAAACGATAACGATATGTATCCCGACAGGCACGTGATCGATATCAATAACAAATGTGTTCGATAAAACGTTCGATATGTTTTATTCTTTGTCGGAAGAAAACAGAGGTTGCGAAGCTAGTTTGGTTGCATTAACAAAGGCACTCGCTCTCTGGTAACCTAGCAGCGTAGGGAGTGATACGCTAACAGCCAATCATGTAACAGTATCACGTTTAGTTGCGCCATATTGTTGTCTCGTGCTGGTCTGCTGGATTCCTTTTCCAGCAGAAAATAAGTGTGGCAGTTTCTTGGATATTATAAGAACTTCGCGGAACGTCGGCGGGCAATCGCGGCGGCTCATGGTGCCCAACACTGCATCTCACCACGAGTCAAACCGCATAGGTGAGATAGGGGTATTGGCCACGCTCACCCATTGGAGCACAGCCGTATTCAACCAACAACATCTGTAGCTGCAACACTGCACAAGCAGCAAACCACCATGGAGAGGTACCAGGTATCAGTGCCTCATGACAAAGAATCTAAACGGTACAAAGATGTAACGGAGGCAGTGGCATATCATATAGCCAAAGGCATGCTTCCGCTTAGCACTGTCGAGAAGCCAGGTTATAAAAAGCTTATACTGAACTTGCACTAAATTCTCAGGTTTCTCTGTTTATATTTAACACTTTTCACTATTTTATTACACTTTATTAAGCATTTCTTACATTTTCTTTCATTTTGCATCTTAAATGCTAAGAGATAATTGTTAAGTGTTCATTGTGACCTTAGACTTACGTTTACATTTTAATTATTTAAGTTTTCCAAATGTTGACATTTCTGTCCTAACTGAGGGGATTATGATCAGAGGAAGGATAAGTTTAAAATAAATTTTTTTAAATGTAATATATTTTTCTCCTGGTTCTTATTTTAAATGGGTCATAAAATATCAATAATTATCGATATCGACCGATATGAAACACTTATATCGTGATACAGTTTTCAGCCATATCGCCCAGCCCTAGTGAAGATTATCTTTGACATTAATTTATGCATTTAAACATAAATAACTTTAACATATATTATTATGTTATTGTCTAGAAAAGCCATAAATCGTGAATATGAAGAATATGTCCTGACGGTGGGTGATTTTGATGAGCGGGTGTTTTTGGGCGCTGATGCAAACGAGGAGATTGGCACACCACAGAAAGTCACCCCTAAGCCCCCATCTGGTCAGGTATCAGCCCGAATGCAGGTGGAGAACAACCTTCAGCAGCACTTTGAGAAGGTATGAAATACAACCCCTTTAAAAAAATGTAATCAGATCATTGTTTAGTGTCACATAGGCTTATGTGATGATAATCTTTCCAGTTTAAAATATGCTAAATTATTTAATAATCCATAGCCATTATCCCAAAACTCCCAGGCAAAACATGCACTATATCAGCATGTATCCTGTGTACTGAGCTCCCCAGCTTTCTTTAAAAAAAGATTCCACTGTGACTTAAATGTTGAGCTATTAAGTGATGCAGAAATAATGCACAGTGACTGCAAAGGACAAAAAATAAATAAAAAAGATTTTTGCTTGTCAGATGTTCACATAATCCTGTAATATTCATGCAGTTGTGTTGATTTCAAAATGTAAGGTTAAGAATTGTCAAGCCAAAAAGTGAGCTGTGTGCAGGGTATGTTGATGGTTGTGTTAATTCCTCTGCACAGACACGTTCGCTGGCCCCTTCCACACCACTCACAGGGCGTAGATACCTGAAGGAGAAGGAGCTTCTAATCACACCAGTGTCTTCGGCTACTCAAAGTGTGAGTCGCCTGCAGAGCATGATGTCCGGCCTCTCCAATGCCCCTACTGCTACACTGCTCCAGATCTTCAAGTAAGTGTCACTATCTAACAGCTTTGTAACAATGGCTCTCTATACATGTGGGAATGTACTGCGTTACAATCATGTGTTGTGTTTTGTCTGTCATTTAATGTGAACATTACTCAAAGCTTTTAACCTGTATCTAAAAATATATCCACACTTGTTATCTATGCCCTTTTTAAAAGGTTTTTTATTTTGCAGTCCATCTGAGTGAAATCGGTGGATTATTTTTCCAGAACTAGTTATATGGCTAACTGGAACAATACAGCTTATTTTTAGAAATCATTTTCACATAGGTTTGAACCATTTAGCCATAGCCACACTAACTGCACAATCATACTTAGTACTGGAAAGGAAGCTTATGTGTGTTGTGGGTTTTTGTATTGCTTTTTCGTTATATTGATTTGTTCACTTTTCCCTTCCTTAGGTCTTGTTCACGTGACCCCACTGAAGCCATTTTAAATCGTGTGAAGAAGCTAGGAGAGACTTTTAAACAGGCTTACACCAAGCAAACAGATGATCTTCAGGGAGCTCATATGGGTTAGAAACCTTTTACAAATTCCGTAGGTTTCACTAAAGTGGCACAATATATAAGGCGTAATGTACAGACATTTACATTTTCCACTGCATTCCTGTGCCCCTTAGTAAGTGTGCATGCACGTGTACATGCATTTTTTTTTTAGCTTAAGCCCTGTTGTCTATGAGCTTGTTGACATTTTGCCAGTGATTCTAAAACAAATTGGCAGATATATATGTAATTGTTTAATAAAATTGAATAATGGTTGCTGTTGCTGACTTAGTAGGAACATCTTGTGATGGTTCCAGGCAAAGAAGACATGACAGTATAATTGCCAGTGGTGTCCTTTTTTGTTTGCATGTTGTTTTCCCCGTTGGTGGGTTTCCTCCGGGTACTCCGGTTTCCTCCCACAGTCCAAAGACATGTAGGTTAGGCTAATTGACGTTCCCAAATTGCCCGTAGTGTGTGAATGAGTGAGTGTATGTGTGTGTGTCTGTGCCCCGCGATGGATTGGCACCCTGTCCAGGGTGTACCCTGCCAAGTCTCCTGGAATAGGCTCCAGGCCCCCTGTGACCCTGAATACAGGATTAAGCGGTATAGATGATGAGTGAGCGTCCTTTTTTGACAGTTTGTGCATTTAAGGACATATGAAGGTGATTGTTGAAGGTGTCATTGTTGCTGGCAGCTCATAATGAGGAAAATCCAGTTACATACAGTAATGAGAAAAGGGTGATGTATCCTCCTTCAATTACAGGGTTTTATTTGTCAGGGCACAAATAACACTTGTCTGATCTTCACGAACCTGTTTAGTTGGACAAACAATCTCAGGTAGCAACAACAACAACAAAAAACACAAATTTCAATACGTAGTAATATTTACCCAAAAAAGTGAAACAGCTTTCAGAAACCAGGTAGGAAAAAAGTAAGTTTCTTTCAAAATTAGCAAGAGCATACTCGGCATCCAGATGTTAATTATCAATTAGCAATCACATCATGTTTCCTGAGGTTATTTGTTTGTTCATAAAACAATTGTCATTTAGGTCTAAGGCTGGATAGCGAACTTCAGGACTTTCATAACAACAAATTAATTGCTTACATAATACATAGTATTGAAAAAGGCCTTGCCATTCTGTACCAAATTTTGGTACTGATATACCTCAGGAGTAAATCTCATCATCGTCAGTGAGCCATTAATAATGCAGCATGCTGATAACGATGCCCAGAGAAGTGTCTCCCACAAGCTGTATTTTGTGTGGCGTGACTACAGTGTGTAAAAATGTCTACGAAATCAAAAGTATGCCCGTATTTTATCAGCTGTAATTATTTATCAGCAAATAAAGCAATATGTCAGCACCAAGACATAATTAATGAAATTTCCTTAATAATATATTACTTAAAATCTCCATCATCAGATTCTGACTGTCCGTGATTTCTGAGGATGGCGATATGACTAGGACTTTAGCAGGTAATCTTTAGTCAACCAAAATTTGGCCAACCTGTACATGATTGTTTATTAAATTTATATTTAATAAATTTAAGTGTAGTGCTGGTGATTTCAACTAGGAATCCCCATGAACTTTAGATTTTTTTTTTGAGTGTAGCTTTAGCTTGACTTAGGTAGTGATGTAAAAGCTGACCTGTATTCAGTTAGTGGTGTGGAACCACTGATACAGCAGTTATCTGGTTTATCTCTTAAGTTTTTCGATTACATTCTGGCTTTTATACATTTTAATTTATTGATGTTGAAATTTGTATTGGTATGTCAAATTCTTAAACGATACCCAGCTGTATTTCGCCCCTGATAAACAAAAACATCACATTAAAGGAGGATGTACTTTTCCATGACTGTATGTAACACCCCACCCACTTCACTAAAACAATGCATATAATGTGTTTAAGCATTCAGTTGTTATTGTTTGTCATCGTTGTTTTCATCCTATCTTGGCTGTAGACTTTGCAGAAAACCGTCTGAAGATAGCTGAAATACTGTATTTTAAGATTCTGGAGAACGTTATGGTTCAAGAGCTTAAGAGACTCCAGGGTAAAGATATGACAGTAAGTATTTAATGAAAAGATTAACCCCTTTTGTTTTCATGCTTTGTTTATATTTTGTCGTGTTTGGTTGAGAAATAATTCTGAGAATAATTAACACCTTAAACACATGCACATACTCACTACTACTGCCAAAAAGTTATAACCTTTGCTAAATACCTAAGAATTTTATACAATTGCAAGTTTTTTTATGCAAACACTTGGCTATAGACTCAGTATTTTTGTTTCGTTCAAAAGATGTCTTTCCTCATCAGGTGCTGCTAGAACAAGATGTGTTTCACTGTTCTCTCTTGGCCTGCTGTCTGGAGGTTGTGCTGTTTGCTTACAGTTCTCAACGAACCTTCCCTTGGATTTTAGAAACCTTCCAGCTTAGACCATTCTACTTTTACAAGGTCAGAGGTCAGAATAAAAATATGTATGCTGTTAATAATATTCTGGTCTTGAAAATATTGTCTGTTATAAATGATAATAAGATATAAACCCATTAACTCCTCTTCCTGATGGACCTGTGCCATCAGCAACTCGTTAGACATGGGAAGAACACTCCTTACTGTCATAATCATGTCATTTGAAAATGAAAGTAGAAATCAAGATGACCAGGTTTTTAACCCCCTTTCCCCTTTTTAACCATGAATTTAATCTTTGCTTTTTTAATGTATACACAGTCTGGTCAGAAAGTATCACCATTTGGATTTAAATGACCAAAATGTAGCAGGAGGGCTGCCTTTGTTTTAAGGTTGCCGTTTGATTTGAAAGCTTGGCACAATGTAGTGGCCTGCAATTACCCACAATACAACAATTAATACTATTGGCATGAGCCAGTGTTATTTGGATATCTTTGTTTGAGTGTAAAACACTGGCATTATAGTGCCTCAGAGGGTTTTAAATAATGTTGAATTGTATGTATATGTATGTAGGTGATAGAAGTGTTCATTCGGTCTGAGGAGGGCCTCTCTAGAGACATGGTGAAGCACTTGAACGTCATAGAGGAGCAGGTCCTGGAAAGTAGGGCTTGGACCAAAGACTCAGTGCTGTGGGAGACATTGGAGAACGCTGATTCAAAAGTCCCTACTGTAGCAGAGGTAAGGAAACAGATTCAATTCATTTTTTGTTGTATAGCGCTTTTAACAAAGGTCATTATCGCAAAGCAGCTTTGTACAGGAAAATGTACAAAAAGGAGAATTATGGAAATGTTTATGAAATGGGAGAAATTTGATTGAATCAAAACGATCAGTCCCCAATATATAGCATGTTAATCAGAAATTTCCTCATCTATTAGATGAGTTATTTATGATCCGAATGTCTGAATTACTTATTCTTCAGTGTTTTTATATATTACACTTTAATTATGTAAGATATGTTTTTTTTGTCTGTCTTTTTGATTGTGTGTGTCTGTCTAATTATGTCTCCCTGCATCTGTGTTTGCTGAAGGTAAATTTTCCTAGCAGTCTGGATTCAGGCCGCAACAGTGGTAGTGCGGGCCACACCCACCTCCCTCTGGTGGCTCTGTCACCCATCATACACCCTCGCCTGCGAGAGGTCCGCACTGGCCTGGGTTCCAGTGCTCGCAAAGGTACGTTACCAGCACCAAACTCAGCAAGGTATTAATGTAAGTGTGTACAACTTAAAGTACACATAGTGACCTGTATACTTTATTCAAACAGAGCTAGATAAAAAAATTTAGTATAATTTCTTAAAGATTGAATAGAGGTGTCATATGTACTATGTGCAAGTATTTACAATATACCATGCTTGGAAATGTTAAATTTCTTATTGTTGTGAAGTAATGGCAAATACTAAATGTTTAAGAGCCACACGTTGTGAAGAAAGGGGTTCTGAGAATTGTGTTGCATAATCGCTTCCATAACAACCACTGATGTTACAGGTTGATGCTATATCAATGTAATTTGCACATTTCCAGAAAAGTGTTCTGTCCAAAGTAATGTTGTTCATTTAAAGAACTGAAAGTAGAGCTCACCTTAATCAGTACTGTCAGAGCAAAGATCACAAAGGGAAAAATGTCTTGTTTTAGTGTTTCTTTCGACAAAGGCAGTGTGACTGAATGGTTTACAAAAAAATAAATAAATAAGCGTCCATTTGAAGATTCTTCCTCCTAGTCATTGATTGGTTTATCACCCAAATGAGGATGGGTTTCCTGTTGAGTCCGGTTCCTCTCAAGGTTTTTTCCTATTGCCATCTCAGGGAGTTTTTCCTTGCCACTGTCGCCGTCACCCTTGGCTTGCTCATCAGGGACAATCTCATTATCTAGACAAATTTTTCTTACGCATATATACACTTTCATTAATTTTCTTTTATTTTCATTTCTGTGAAGCTGCTTTGAGACAATGACCATTGTTAAAAGCGCTATAGAAATAAAATTTAATTGAATTGACTAGTCATTTACTGTTATTAGCTTATTCCGTGTCAACCCCCTGAAGTCAATATAAGATGACTAATAAAAACAAGGTCCTTCATTCATCTCGACTGCCCCATGTCGGTCAGGTCAGTAAGTGCTGTGAAGAGCATTCTCTTCAGACCACACTGCCCTGGTCTTTGTGCCTTAGGTTTGTGATCCTTTACAATCACCCAGTTGATCTGTAGTATGTGTCTCAATTCATCTAGGTAAAGCTCTAGTTAATTTTTGTTGGACTGCCTTTTGTTACTGTATGATTAGGGCCATGGCATTGTTTCAATAAGCTTATGCAATGGCACAAAATCTTGTATAGATGGTGGGAGAGTTGGAACGCTGCGTGAAGTCTTCTCCAGCACATCCCAAAGATCCTCAATTGAGTTAAGGTTGGATTCTGTGGTGGCCAAGATGTTTCAAGATGTTTTTCCAACCACATTTCTTCCTTGAAGATGATGGTTCAGCACTACCCTTCTAGGCTTTAATAATGCATTTTACAGTTCATAATGCAATTTCAGTAGTTTCATCTCCATAGTTGTTTTCATGATGTAGGAGAATAATTGCCATGGCTGTAGGATATGTCTTCTGACATGGTTGTTTAAGAAATGAGAAGCCACTTCTTGAGTTGGGGTTAAATAACTTGTTGCCAGCTGAAACATGCTAATCACTGCAGTAATTATCCAGTGGAACGCTCTTAACTATTCGATTAGTTAAATTCAGATAGTGACCTTTTTTTTTGGCTGAGCAGTGTTGGTGATTTGTGATTCACTTGATTATAGAAGTTGCTGTGGACCACATATTTATAATATTTTATAATGCATAATTAAAAGCATAGTTTATTCCAAACTGTTTTGGTTAACCCAGTCTCTTGCAGGAGTTATTTCTAACAATGCTGTTTTAAATTCCTTTTGTAAGTTGACCCTGGCCCTACAAAAAACAATATTCTGACAAGACAAATTTTACATCGTTTAATATTTATTTTATTTTATGTTTTTCTTCACGTTTTAGATGCTCCTCCATCTCCCATTTCTCTCCACGACCGCTTCAGTTCTCCAGCGGCAGGCAGTGCCAAAAGACGTTTGTTTGGTGATGACCCTCAACCTCACTCTCCAGTGAAGCGAATATCTGTTACCCCGGTGAAGTTAATACCCACCACCTCTACAGAAAACAATCAGAACATGACTGCAGCAACTGTGCTCTCCATGGCTACTACTAGTGGACACCAGCTCAATATTCCTTTGCCAGGTATTTATTAAATATAGAAAGACACCCAATTTATAATTATATATTATAATTATATATTGTAATTTATCATTGTAATTACTATTACATGGTCAAAAATATATTTCATACTGTCCTTTTAACATGTATAATCATTAATGTCTCTACTGCATGAAGAATATCTAAACCTAAAATTAATTGTTTGATATGGGGATGGTGCACTGCCGGGTCATCAATTTATCACACAATATCTGAAAAAGCAAAAACAACAACAAAAAACAAAAAAAATGGTACAACATTATATAATAATAATAATAATAATAATAATAATAATAATAATAATAAAACATTCCAAAATTTCATTTTTCGCCCAAGATGATAAAAAGTAGCCAATTTGGACAGAAATACAAATTACCTGGTAACCGTCTGGCAAAATGACTTGCAGCTTTTACATCTTTTTTTATCATTGTTGGTTGGCTCTATGTGGCTCTACATGAGCTCATTGTATGTGTTTTCCCGTGGTAATGGTATTCATGCCGTTCAGCCCAGCTTCCTGTTGCACGTGACCCATAAATTTGAACTAGGTCTGGTCCAGTAAGCTTGCACAGAGCAGAATGAGGGCATTTAGATATTAAGCTAACGTTTTGAACTGTAGTCAGTTTATGGATGTGAGTGTATGTCTGAAAAGGACGTCACTTTGAACATGCTAATGAGACTTTGATTGCATGCAACAAAAAAAAAAAACAGCGCAAAAGCATTTCAAGAGTTTCTTTAAGAAATTTTATTTCACTATAAGTTATATCAGACTTCCTCAATTGCTGTAGTTATGGATCATCTACCATATGCAGTGAAAAAGTAAAACAATTAATGACATGGGAAATATCAGTATGAATGACAGAATAAAAAAAGAATATTTTTTTTTTAGTGATGAAGAATGAACTGGGAGGTATCACAGTAATCCAGGTACAAGCAAACCAGTTGAACCCCCTCTCCACTCAGGTTCTGCTCAGCTCCCCAAACAAAGTCCCTGAGATGCATACGCAGTCAACGAACAGACCACGCCGGACAGGATCTCTTGCACTCTTTTTCCGCAAGGTAAGGAAGAGTACAACTCAGTAGTCACAACTTTTAGCTACTAGCTACTTGCTTTTCTCTGTTGTAGTCAACCAAAATGTGTTTGTATTTATTTATTTCTCTAATAACCGTATACCACCTGTCATTCCCGTTCTGTCACGGATACTCGAGTGGGTTGTTGTCTTTGGGACTTTCACATATACTTGTGTTATTAGGGATGCACCCATACCATCATCAGGTTTTGGTCATACTGCGGTAATCTACTCGCACTCGCAAAGTGTTTCAATACTTCGGCACTGAGATCACTTCAAAGCAGGGGTAGGAACTCACTATGCAGCCCCTACACACAGCCCCTCCTTCCCGTGGGTGTCAATGTTGACAACTTTGACGTGAAGATGAGATGGAACTTTAGGGTAAAAAAAAAGATGGTCTTTTAGGTAAAACAAAGACATGAAAGGAACTGTAAGAACAGTAATCGGGTCAGCTTGTGATTTCTTTGCTGTAAGTTTAATGTAAAAGTAAGGTTAATTTGCTGCACTGTTACTACTGTACATATATCTGTTTCATTTCGGTTTGTTTTGCCAACCTAGCTTAGCAGCACATCACTTGGTCTGAGAGTGTATTTCCTGCTTGACAGAGACTACGTTCTGTGACGACAGTAACAAAAATGAAAGACATCTGCACCACACATTATAATTTATTCTTGTATTACATTTATAAAATATGTAAATCAATTAATGCTTAAATATTACATTTTTAAAAAGGGGAAAGGAGCTGGTTTGCTAGTCAATAATTATTTTAATTTTTAATTAAATAAAATTTAATTATTTTAATTTTTAATTAAAATGATAGGATATGTAATATGCGTACTTGCTTTTCCAATAAGCACACTTGCATGCAATAATATTACACAAAACGTACTACAAAAGTTGCTTGACTGACATCATTGTACTGCAGGACATATGCCCTCCAGCGTCACCACTGATATTTGTACTAGCAGTCGTAACCCTGTGTCTCTCACATCAGTGTCTATCAGTTTAACTGCACAGTGGATTGATGAGGATTTACTAGGCAGGACTCAGTATATCACGTCAATAGGTGGTAAAGCAATAGCATGTGTCTTTACTCTAATATGTTTTGAATAGGACATTTCTGTTCACATTGTGTCTCTCATTCGGACACAACGCCAGGTGCTGCTATCAGTACTTAATATTGGCAAGTACCCAAAATGAAGTACTTGTGCTCGTTCTGAAAGAATGTGGTATCAGTGTTTGCCTGTACATTATAATACAAGTGTAGACAAAGTCCAGTATAATCACAAGTATTACTTGCCTGTGGTCTAAAAAGTGAGAGCCTTGTTTTTGTACTATAAACATGTATAAAGTTATCTGAATATTGCATCAGAAGGGTGACCAAGACGTAATCGACTTTGTTTTGTTTTCGTCAAGGTGTATCATCTAGCAAGTGTGCGTCTCAGAGATCTGTGTCTAAAGCTGGACATCTCTGCAGAGTTAAGGGGCAAAATCTGGACCTGCTTCGAGCAGTCTTTGGTTCACTTCACAGATATGATGAGAGACAGACATCTGGATCAGCTCTTGCTCTGTGCAGTCTATCTTATATCCAAGGCAAGTAGTAGAATTGCTGAACGATGTGAGTGAATGCATTGACTAATTATGTGGTAAAAAGACGCATTCTGGAACACAACTAGTCCCGTGTCACTCTGTAAACGAAAATGTTTAATTTTAAACAATAACCGTGTTTAACAAGCTGTATTGACAAGATTTTATAAGAATTTATAAAGAAACTGATGAGGCTTTCTTAATCCCTTTCATAGATCTCAAAAGAGGAGCACACTTTTCAAGACATAATGAAATGTTATAGGAGTCAACCTCAAGCAAGCAGCCATGTAAGAAAAGTAAATATTTTCATAAGCACTCAACTGATAACTGGGTAATAACTGTGTGTTTTGGTGTGTTTTGTGACCATGTGTCCAGATATACCGCAGCGTGCTCCTGAGGAAAAGAGTCCACGAGCAGCAGGCTGATGACAAAATGGAGGTTGATTCACCAACAGACCAAAGTATTGATGTTGATCTGCTTTCAATAAATTTTGATTCCATTTAGATTTTCATTTGATACCTAAATACCTAAATAAAAACTGAGATAACATTTACTGAATCCATTTTTATTTTAATTCAGCCAATGGCAGGACAGATCAAGGTGCCAAACCTAAGGCTGACAACGAATCAGATGAAGACAGGGGTGACCTCATCCAATTCTACAATTCTGTTTATGTTCTAAAGATGCAATCCTTTGCCCTGAAATATGCTCATCCAGCAGCTGATAGTAGTGTATGTACACTTTCCCTAAAATACATTTTCCCAGTTTGACATTATTTTTATGTGGCATAGAAATTCCATTATTTATCTGCAGAGTTTGGCAGAAGCAGTCGAAAGTAAGTACAAGAAGTAGCTCTTATTTTATCCTTTCTTCTCTCATACACCCACAGGTGGAAGCGCCCCCTTTATCTCCATTCCCCTCACTGCGAGCTCAGCCTCTCTCTCCACGACGAATATCTCAGAGACACTCCGTCTATCTTTCTCCTCATAAAAATGGTTCCTGCCTCAAACCCAGCTCTGCCTACACGTACAAGTTTACTGGCAGCCCGTCTAAGGTTAGAACTTTCTTACATGTTTTATGTTCATATGTCATAATATGAATATATGTTGAAATATATCAATTAGCTGTAACATTAACGCCACCTAGCATTAACACATTAAAATTGATATTCAAGTGAATTGGTGACAGGATCATGGCCTAGGCTCATCCATGTCTGCAGGGACCCAAGACAAGCCCGTCTTATCCGATCCCATAGAAAATCCAATGCAGCACAAATTGCCCAAAAAGTTAACGCTGTCCTAGATAGAGAGGCACCAGAACACCCAGTGCACCAGATAGGTTCAGCAAGGTCCTGGAAACATTCATCAAGGATTCGGGGTCAGATTGACATGATTACATTACACAGTTGCTGCAAATCTGTTGGCTGAACACCCATGGTGTGAATCTCCTGTTACACCACATCCTAAACGAGATCTGGCGAGTGTGGAAGCTATTAAATTACAGTGAACTCACTGTCATGTTCAAGAAACCAATTTGAGATTAATTTAGCTTTGTGAAATGGCATGTTATCCTGTGGTGGTGAAGGGATGTTCAATGTCATCAACAATACTCGGGTAGTTTGTGGCATTAATCGTTTCTCAGTTGGTACTAACGGGTCCAACATGTGCTGAGAAAATATCCCCCACACTATTAGATCATCACCACACCAGCCTGAACTGTTAATACACGGCAGGGTTGATCCATGATTTCATGATGTTTATTTCAAGTTCCAATCCTACCAGCCGCATGTTACAGCAGAAATTGAGACTCATCAGACCAGGCAACATTTTTAGAATCTTCTATTGAATCATTTTGGTGAGATCATGCAAATTGTAGCCATAGTTTCTGTTCTTAGCTGACAGGATTGGCAACTGCTATACAGTAGGTCATCTGCTTCAAGGTTAGATGAGTTTGGTGTTCAAAGATGCTCTTCAAATGTTTTTGGGGTGCTATTGCCCTGGCTATGGCTATTGGGGTGCTATTGCCAAGATCGGCCGATCTGTCTGCACGTTCCCCTTTGACAACCTGACATCAACTAGGCATTTTTGCAAGTCAGCAGTGTGCTGCTTTGGGCAATGTTCTGCTAGGGAGTCCTGCCATTCATGACGATTTTATCACCTACATGTACTTGGTCAGTAACAATGTTTATCTCTTCATGGAAACTGATGGAAGAGGCCTCTTTCAGCAGGATAATGCGCCTTATCACACCGCAAAATGATTAAAAAAACAACACGTTTGAGTTGTTGACTTGATGGCATCTATGGGATGTGCTGGAAAAACAAGTCAGATCCATGGAGAAACCACCTCACAACTTATATGACTTAAAGAACTTAAAGGCACTAAGCCAGGACTTACTCACAGCTTGATGCCACATATCACAGGATATCTTCAGAGGTGTAGTGAAGTCCTTGCCTCGACAGTTCATGGCCATATTGCCTCCAGAACACCGACACACATAAATGCACTGATCAGTCACAACTTTAACGCCACTGCCAGGTTAATTGATTAGCATTTATGATCAATTATATACTATGTTTACAGCATCATGGGCACCCTAGGCTCATGCTCAGATCTATGAAAAGCTGAAGTAGCACAAATTGCTGAAAAAGCCAATGCTGGACATGATAGAAAGCTATCAGAACACTGCCATAGGACCAGGCTTCCATGGGACATGTCCGATTTGTGGAGGCCCCACCCACAACCTACAGCACCTTGGCTGCCAACGCCCCAGAGGTCTTGTAAAGTCATGCCCCAGAGGGGCCAGAGCAGCCCCAGCTGGACAAGGGGGGCAGCACAATATTGGACTTAATGTAACCATAATTAATGTTATGGCTAATCAGTGAATATTTGTTTATTCAGCAGTATCTTTTATTATCTTTTTATATATTTCTAGCTTATTATACTGTAGCTTATTGTGTCTTCCTGACTTTCTTTAGGATTTGAGTGACATCAATCGAATGATTCGTCAAGGAAGTGTGAGCAAGAAGAGAGCTTTTACCATGGAAGGAGATGAGACAGAGTCCCCCACCAAACGTTTGAGCCAAGAGAGTGAGGATGTGCTGCTCAAACGCCTTCAAGATGTTGTAACTGAGAGAGCCAATCATTGACCAACGGTGCACATGATGAACTCCCACAGACCAATTATAATGCAGCATGTCCTTTATAACCAAAGAGCAACTCATAGAGCTATCCAGGGTGCTGAACCAGTGGATCATCATTGACAGGCTATTATAAAAACGTAAATAGTTGCAAGTACTTTTAATCATTTTAAAATGGCAGCACAATACTAATGCATCTCAAAAATATGTATTGTATATATAAACTTTTTTCTGAATAAAAAAAAAAATTCTAGATTCATTGCATGTAAAGTGAAATATTTCAAGCCTTTTTGTTGTAATTTTTGTGTTAATGATTATGACTTACAGCCCATGAATATCAAAAATCCATTATGTTGAAATACTAAGCCACAGATATATGCAACTTTAACTTTTCCACAATATTCTAATTTTTGAGATGCACTAGTAAGTTAATAAAACAGATTGTTATAATACAGACCCTTTACTCTATCTGCCCCAGTGGTGTCTGAAGAATTATTTACAGCACTCTGGTGGTAAGGAAAAGCATAAAAATGTAAAAATTTCTGTATACATAAATAAATATGGCTTATCTAATTAACTAAGTTTATAATTGGTATGAATGAGTATTGTCCTTTGGGCTATAAACACATGTAGGAGTGTATTGTCTTTGTGTAGTATCTACACATTGATTTATTTTTTATCTTACTATTTTTTTAGTTATTCCACTGGGTTGGAGTAATTTGTATTTTGATGTCGCAAACATCGCAAATTGCTTTGGTATATAATGCTATATCAGTCTAACCATGCCTTGGCCTGATCAAAGTCAGTGTTTACATGGTCTTTAATTGTTGTCTCTGTGATCACACATTTTATTCTTGTATATTGTTGTTTACAATTTTTAGAATGTTTTGGTTGTTTAGTAGTGGAGGTAATTATTTTAAAAACCTTCATTAATTAATTTGGAACATTCTCAGGAATGTCTTTAATCTTTGGACCTTAATAATTTTAAGGTGAGAATCGAGGCTTATACTTCTGAGGACAGAGTTGTTTGTTTGTTGGAAAACAAATCATGGGGAATGGGGATAATGTTGCTGTAACAGATTGCCATTTGTTATTTAGACTCTTGCTTGTGAATGCCTTGTAAATATGCAAGCCAATAAAATATTATTGGTTAAAATGTCTTCTAGTAAAAGTTTGCAAAAGAAATATCTACACTATGCAAGTAGCATGTTTCAGTGCAGAGACCTGAGATTAGAAACTAGTGCATAAATATTAAAACACATACATACATACATACATACATACATACATACCTTCATTGAATATAGAAAAGAAAATCACACCCCTTTAAAATAATGAATTCAATTTTAATTGTAGAGAACTTTTAATAATGGTCATCAGTCATAAAACAGCTTTACAGAATCAAAAGAAAACTATGGAAATGTGTAGGAACTGTGAGAAAATGTGTATAAATCAAAATGATGAGTTTGTTCCTGATGAGCAAGCTGAGGGCGACGGTGGCAAGTGTATGTGTATGTATCTCACTGGAGATGGCAATAGGACGAAACCTTAAGAGGAACCAGACTCAATAAACAGATGATGTCTTTAGGTTAATATGGAGTCCAGTTTGTTATTGGAGGATCAAGTAGAATGTAGGAAAGACATTGTTGTTTTACAGCCACAGTTTAGTTTCCATCTGTATTTATTCAGGACGAGTTTTACCATCCAAGTGAAAAATATTCCTGCTTCAATCCCTGCTATCCGTTATCACCCAAATGAGGACGAAACCGTGACGCTAATAAAAAGCAGTCATATGACAAGATAAAACGTATCTGCAGCAGTCTGAGGCGAAGGTGTGTAAAATACCTGAACTGAGAGCACAGTGTTGTGTAAAGGTGAAGTTATGAACAATTATGTGACACATGTAATAATCTACTTTAAACAGGGAGTGTATTTGGCTGACCACGAATGAAGTACAACTCGGCATAAACAAGATGCAAGATACTCCACCATACAAAATGTAATTTCTTTGTATTAATACGTTATTCACAGAGTTCTGCCATATAGAAAGACAGACAGACGTGTATGTGGGCTTAAATCTGAAATAATAACATCACTGATTACATTAAAGCTGATCAGCTTATTTTTAGTTTAACTATTTCTACAGACTCTCTACCTGTATCTAGTATCTAGAGCATTTCAAGACCACAAGCTGATACTGAGGCCCAACCAAAACCCTTTGCATATGAAGAACAGGGCTTTGTGCTCACGGCCCCAGGCCCCAAAGGCGGATACACATGCATAGAATGGTGTGAGATATTTTTTTTACTGTGAACTCTTTCAACATATACTGTCAGAGACAACACTACAATGCAAGTATTGTTTAAATCTTAATCTGAAATGGTCCAAATGAATGTTAATTGAATAAACCAGTAATGTAAATCACTCTGGTCATTCAAACAATTTACCCACCGATAAAGAATCTAGTCTGATTGTGCTGGACTCAAGAAGCTGAAGAAAGAAATACAATGCAATGGTGGATTTGCTTTATTGTTGTATACCGAAACTCTGGAAATAAAATCACATTAAATGCACTTTCTTGTAAGCCATTTTTTTTATTGCACAAGAAAAGATCACATACCATAGTTTTAATAGTGACCGGTCCACAATGGAATACAGGAGCTATCTGAACAAAAAAGAAAAAATAACACACACACTCAATCACTGAGGACTTGAAGATCAGGATGAGATTCTTTCCCGCTTTTGCAGCCTTGTACTGCCTTAAACTTGCATTTTTTCCCCCCCTACTTACTGAACACTGGCTATAACCAAATCAGCAGTGCTGCTCTACTTCAGAACTCAGAACTTCTGAGCACGCAGAAAGGCTGTCTGTCAAAGTAAAACAAGAAATGCAACAATAAACAAAACACTGGGAATCATTAAAATCCTAACGGCTGAGTACGAGTACAGTGATTGTGAGTAGAGTGTACAGGGGCTCAGGTATTTATTGATGGCGTGATGAGCGAGTGTTGGCGCGACCCTGAGTGCGTATGTCTACTGGCACATATGACCCTCAGCTGAGGAGCACGTGGGATTCAGTAAAGCTGCACTGATGATTAGTGGAGAATACTTTGTATACTTTCTGTATACTTTGGTCAATTACAGGGAGAGAAATGTTTATTCTATATCTGCTCCTAAACTGTGACTGAGTGGGAAGCGAAACCAGCACACAGCTGTCCAGGTGAAGTATTTACACACAGGTGTAGATGTGTCACGACGAAGGGAGAACACGTTTGCTGAGATGAAATCATAGCCTTTGTGTCAAATGGGTATTATTATGTACACACACAAAAACAATAACAATAATAATTCCACAAATCGAACTATTTGATCATCAACTAAAACACTCCCTCAGTGTTCCATAACATAAAATGTAGTCCTTAAGTCCGGACCCTTATGTTGCATATTTAAACCATCTGTTTAAGTGTTGGTGACCAGTAACTGCGTGTGAATTCAAACAAGCAGAGCAAATCAAGAGGCCTGATTAAACGAGGTGATACACACACGGATTCATTTGTTTTATTAAGGGAAGTAAAATCGACAGTGATTACTGAAATAACTTGGGGAAAAAAATAGATATTGGTTTTGTGTTGTGATTCAACAGCAAGAGAGAGAGAGAGAGAGAAAAAATGGCCTGGACAAAAATATTGGCACCCGTAGTTATTAACCTAATATTTTCTTGCGCAACCTTTTAAGGCAAACAAGCCAAGACCCCCCGCTGGGTAGATTCAGCGCAGCAGCCCCCCCGACATCCCCGAGCCTTTCACAGCACGTACACGGATCTTTTCTCTGTATGCTTCACTGTCTCATCTGTAGAAAGCTCATTCTCACACACGCACCGCGGCTCGACACTATGCATTTTGGTCAGTTCCAGTTTCACTTCTCTATGATTTGCCTTCAGGTCCTCATGGGAGTCCTGCATCACGTCCACTTGGTCTCAGTGAGTAATGGCGCGATGCAACACTGATGTACCCTTGCCCTTGGTGGGCAACTCGAATCTCTTGGGAAGTTGTCCTCGGCTCTGTAGTCACCGTCCGTGTTATCTTGCTATTTAGTGTAATACCAATGTTCCTACTGTTCCAAGAGAGAGTGAACTGGTGAACGTGCCACAGAAATATTAAACTGCCTGGTGATGGTCTAATAACCTTTGCCATGCTTGAGAAAGATTTTCCTTCTAATCTCCTTTTCCTGTCTGTGGTCCGCGTGCTACACACGCACACCGTGAGAGCAAACAGCACGGTGACGACTTTACAAAATGAAATATCCTCATGAAGTGTTTGCAACAGTTGCAGACGCCTGTGATGCTCATTACACACCAGACCTTAGTTCATCATGTCACCATGGTTTCATTCAGCAATGTCCGAGTCTCATGACATTACTCCTGATTATTACTTTCATCAGTTATTTCACTGCCATTCTGGGTTTTTTTTTCTTTCTGTGATGGAAGAGCACCGACGGATTCACTCAGATTTGTAGCAAAGCTTTAAGAAATACACGAATACACGTGTTGTGCTTCACAAAACTGTTTCAGGAGAACAAAACCCTTGTGTGAGAGGTGAGCGTGATGAGGAAGCAGAATCAAAAAGTCGAAGCATTGTTCAGCAAACTGGGATTTCGCCACTAAAGTACAGAGATTATTTAATGTGTTTGGATTTTGGGAGAAGGAGTAAAATTCGAATACCATTTGATGTTAGATACATGATCCGGCTAGTGGAATTTATTAGTTTACTGTTACATTAGAAATAAAAGATCAAGTGTCCAGTATGATGGTGTGTGTGGAATACTGCAGTCTTTATTAATGTCTATGATCAGTTGCAACATACAGGCCCCTCTGAAAGCACCGGAACGATATGTTTTGGGTTTTACACTTAAAATATTTGATGACAAAAAATTATTAGATGACGGATGCACATTTCAGCTTTTATTTCCTGATATTTACATCTGGATGTGTTGAGCTGACCTAATCTGTTTAGTCAAAAATATTGGAACATAATCATGTCTGAAACTTTGGGGGTCAAAACAATAAAAGCTATAAAAAAAAAAATCCCTTTTCTTGTTTTGTCACCCAGAACGACAACAATCCACAAGAACCTGCCAACACGAAAAGGAAGAAAAGTGAATGTTTTCAGACTGGCATAAATCACCAGACCTTTACATACACTGAGTATGTAAATCCACTTATTTTTTAGGATTACCATAATATAGAAAAAAGAAATCAATCCACAGGTACCTGTGACCCACAAATTTAATTGTTTCTGATTTGTTTAATTGTATACAAGTATTTTAACAGTATACAATATCTGCATGATTTCAAACAGGCATTTTTTAAGTCAATATGTATAATAATTTTAAATATTATAATTAATTAATAAATATAAAATTATAATATTATGAATGAATAAAGACAATATTATGAAATTATTTATAATAATTTACTTCAGAACTATCTGCTTCTATACTTTTTCCTCACTAAAGCATTGGGTAGGTCGGCCACCAAGGGTGCCATGTATTAAGTTATTTAAAATATCCAGATGTAAATATCAGGAAATCAAAATTAACCCATCGTCTCATACGGGAAGAAAGAGGAAAAAAAAAAAAAAAAAAAAAAAAACAGAACTTGCACCGCTGTTCCAATCATTTCAGAGGGGACTGTATAAATAAATATTTCCTCCATATTTAAAATCAGGGCACAATGATGCTGCAACAATAATGTTAGAGTTTAACATAAATAATTGACGAAACCAAATAATACAATTAGACTTAAAATCAATAAGCACAAACTTTACTCAACATTGTGGCCTGTAGGGCACTGCAGCTACATACACACAATTTATGATTGTTGTGATTTCCGTTAGTTTTTATGTAGTGTTGACATAGAAATGTGATTAAGTACTTTAGCATATCTACTTTAGAAATGTCCCTATATAAGTAACAAACGCACAGCTCCCAGCCAATCAGAAATTAGAAATGTTCTGCGGCCATGATATAGTCTTTAATATAGCAATCAGAACCGATGCACCCACAGAAACCTTTAGGGTAATGACAGTGCTTCCCTTTCCAAAACACAGATACCTTGTCATATACAATTTAAAATGAATAAACAAAGACCATGAGTAAAATGTTACACGAGCCAATTTAAAATGCTAAATAAGCCAAATGTCTTTTCAATAAACTGGATAAATGAAAGAAATACCTAATGAAATATCAAATGAAATAGCATAATTATATTTGGTGATTGGTAAGGGGAAACGAAATGGGGAAATGACAAGTCAACAAAAATGTAATGCAAAAAAGAAGACTGCTTATAGATGTAAAAATATAATGTTCAGGTTTACAGGGATGAAAACTGTCCTCTGCAGGAGACATGTCCACACAAACAAATGTCTATACAGTAAACAGAAGAAATTAGAACACATAAGACAGAATACATTTTCAGATAAATATTCACCATAAGGGCCGTGCAAAATGTTCACATCAAAAACAATAAGATGGTGAATACAAGAATGTTGAAAAGTACAACCAACAAAAGGAACTTTTCTTTAAAAAAAAAAAAAAAAAAAAAAAGAAAGAAAGAAAAAGACCCTGCTGTGCAATTTGGAGAGAAAAATGTGTGAACAGAAAGTCTTGGGTGTCCAACTAGTGTACAATATGGGTCGATACAGGAAGTACTAGCACTGATTTACAGGTTCTCCCAATGACGTAATGACAATAAAAATAGTGTGCTTTTAAACAAAGGTAACAGCAATATACAGCTATATAAATTTACATGTTTAAAAAAAAAAATCTTGACAGGTACTACTCTACACTATTTTCAGATGTATCAAGTCAGACACAAGCACTTAAGCAAGGCCTTCTGCCCCTAGAAACAGATTCTCATCACCTGTGGGCTCTTTTACTCTACATGTCGGACAAACACAGCAATGATAGCAGTAACAATGAAATGCTCAGTTCATTAATAGTGTTCATATGAATGAGATGTTCAAACACAATAAATCACCCCATGACTCCAAACCTGCACTAAGAGGTAAAAGTTTGACTGGGTATAAACACATGAAATCGTAATGGACCCTAAGGTCAAATCCATGATCCTCTGCCCTTAGCTGAAATTATTCTCACAGCATAGTCTAATCTCTGGTATGTTAGAACCAAAGGTTTTATTTCAAAATGACAACGGGGGGAATATATTCCACCTTCACGCCTCCCAAATGACTGAATTTCGTCTTTGTTATAAATGTAATGTTTTCTATTTTGCACTTGAAGATTTTGATTTTATGTATAGCTTTATACCTATTCATAAATGCAAGAGTGACAGCAACAATTCTGCTAATAATCCACCTACAGTACGTGGAGTGTGATTTGAATACAAACATGAAATGTTCACAAGGACTCCTATGAATAATCTAATCAAATGATTTTGTAAGCAAAGGAGTGTGTTTTTCTATGACCCTGTAAGCACCATAAATTAAAGACAAGACTGTCATGTCATTTCACAACACCTGTCATCAACTGCAGTTATTTTCCCTTTAAATCGGGAACTGTGAATGGATTGCATCCAATAGGAAAAAAAAATGTGGAAGAAAAGAACAAGCAGGATCATTTGGATGACATCCTTTGTCACTTCTAACACTGAGCCAAGTGTGCGCCACACAACCGCCACAGGTCAGGTGATGACCTCAGGACCTATTTGCATGATGCAAGAGTGACATCTTCACATTCAAAGTGATGTTTATTTAATATTCTTTTGGTACCGAAATGCAAGTGTGTGCATGCTATTACTGTATGGTAATTTCAGCAAACTCTTGGAAAGGAGTATGTCAGAGAATTTACATGTTTTAATTATGTTGCAGACCTAAAAACATTAAGAAGTTCATAATCAAATTTCTTTACACAAACTTTTAGCATCACAACACATAAAGATACTGTTGCTCACTGGAGAGCAGAGTTTACTGTACATCCTGTGTTACATCCAAGCCTTCTTCTTTTGGCACAGGCATGCTGCACTCTATTGTTTTTTCTACATCTCTGTTTATTTCCTCTACTGCTTTGGCTGCGTTAACCACAGATGGAGCGTCACTAGTATCGCTATTTATAACATTACCGGGGTCCAGAACTGGGAAAGATTTTTCCAGCCTACCCTCTTTATGCTTACACTCCAGTGTCTCTTTATCTCTCATCCCCGTCATCTCCCCATCCTGTGCCTCCAATAAACCAGCGTCTTCCTCCACCCTTCCTTCATCCCTAATTTTCTTTTTCTTCTGCTTAGTAATGGCAGGGCTATCTGCTGCTGATGGAAGTGCCAAAATACTGCCATGTGGCAGGAACATGTGAGGATACAGTAATCCATGAGGCATTCCTGGGATCAAAAAGGGATTGAAGGTCAAATGACTCCCGCTGCTTGTAATGCTCGCAGAACTGCTAGTAACCGTGGGGCTGGGACAAGCAGGTAACATTTTTTTCTCGTTCCCTCCTAGAGTTCTTTCATCTGTGCTTTGTCTCTCAGTACTAGGCTCAGGACTAGCTCTCTCTTTAGAAGCTGCTGTACTGGAGATGACTGCAGGGCTAGGGATTAAGGCCACAGCGGCAGAGGATATGGAGGTCACTGTTGCCGTGCTGGACGAGCTGGCAGCTGTGGTTACTGTGGAGGCTGTAGCAGATAGTGACTGGTTTATCATTCCACTTATATGAGTGCCATACATGGGTGGTTGCACTGCAGACATACTATGTAGCATCATAGGTAGCATACTCAGGCCGTTCTTAGCTTCTTCTCCCGATAGGGCTGTACCCAGACCATGAGGGAAGCCCATGAGCCCGCTTATGGGAATGCCAGGGACATTGCGAAGGTTGGGTAAGTTAACCATGTCCATGCCAATGAGCCCATCATTCATGAAGAGTGGTCCGATGCCAGCAGGAAGCTCAGGAGCTTTTGGCATCTCACTTCGGGGTCTTCTGCCTCGACGACGTGTGCTAGGATCTCGATTCACTGGCTCAGTGAGAATCCGGGTGAACTTTCCTTCCGGGAGGAAACCCTGAACGCAAACAAACAAACAAACAAAGAAAAAGAATCATTTTTGGACTTTTTAGGACATACATAAGCTAGATACTGAAATTAATCCAGCAGGAACTTGTTATGAAATAAATGTTTATGATAACAGAAACTGAGAACAATCTGATACTCTTTGGGAAGTTCTGACAGAAAATGGAGAGTCTCACTATATGTATGTTAGAGCTACAACACACCCTAACCTCATACCCAGCCACTACCCCCGCCCCCTCTCGCACCTCCCTTCATGGTCTTAGAAAGAGCAGCTCTGAAAGCTAGCAGTCACATAAAAATTATATTGGTCAGGCTCTATTTTAAATCCAGGCTATTCACATCATTTAAACAAACAACATTTCCCAATCAAGTAATGTGAAGGAAATTTAGAGAAAAATAGATATAACAAAATGCAATCTGCAAGACTCACTGAATGCTTTACCACATCTGCCCAGTCAGGAGCCACAAAGTATTCTAAGTTTGCATCTAGCCACTGAGAGAGCTCCTTAATGGCTGGGGCCATTGCACCACCCAGCTAAGGGAGAAATTAAAGCATCAAAATCAGTGTTATCTCACACTGTTTATATAATTTGCAATTAGGGAAAATATTAGAAAAGGGCATATTTGTACAGTTCTTACTCTGCGACCTGTGTTCCTGTGCACTACTGGGACTCTTTCCTCCCCAGTCAGGGAATTCACATCCAACTTGGTAGGGTCTTTACAACGATGCCTCCTCTGCTTTGGACGTTCAGCAAAACTGTGCAACAAGCTTGCAGTCTGAGAGTTACAGATGATGAAGGAATTAGAAAAAGAATGATTTTAATTACTGTGCTTTCTTGTTGGCCAAACAACTCAACCTACATATAATCTTCAAAAACTGAGCTGTATGTTACTGTGTGTAAAATGTTATTTAATGTAACAATTGAAAATGCTAACAGTAAACACTAGTATGGCTCACATTACACAAGTTACATGAAAAGTTTCTGATGTTTTGTAAACCAAATCCAAATGAAATGTTATTAGTAACTGCATCTAAAAAACTCTTAGATGCATGCCATACCATGATTTATTTTTGAAGTTTTTGTAATTCAATCCAAAAAGTGAAACTCTAAAACACAAAGATACAGACATAACAGTATGACCACTGACCAGTAAAGTGAATAACATTGATTATCTTATTAGAACAGGCACCAAGTAAACGTTTGGTCCCTGAAGTTTTAATGTTTGGAAGCAGAAAAGAAATGGGCAAACTTAAGGATTTGAGCGACTTTAACAAGGGCCAAATTGTGATGGTTAGATGACTGAGTCATAGCACTTCCAAAACTGCAGCTCTTGTCATGTTCCCGGTCTGTAGTGATCAGGACCTACCTTGGTCCAAGAAAAGAAAAAAACAGTAAACCAGCACCAGGGTTATGAGTGGCCAAGATGCACATGTGTGGAGTGAAGGCTGATCCAACCGAAGAGCTACTGTAGCTCAAATTGATGAAAAACTTAATGCTGATTCCAATAGAAGCTGTCAGAACACAGCGCATAGCAGTTTGTTGACACGTGTCCAGAGCCCACACAGGGCACGTGAGCATCGGAACTGGATCACAGAGCAACGGAACAAGATGGTCTGTTGAATCATGTTTTCTTTTACATTATGTGACAGGTGGGTGAGTGTGCATCACTTACCTGGGGAAGATATGGTACAAGGATGCAATATGAGATGGAGTAAGACAGAGGAGGCAGTGTGATTCCTGAGGCACTGTTCTACTGGGAAACCTAGGGTCCTACCATTCATGTGGATGTTACATTAGCACTTCATGCTTCATGTTAATTGATTTATTTCAAGCCTTTTTTAAAATTTATTTCTATGATTATGGCTTGGACCTCATGAAAATCATAAATCAATTTTCTCAAAATATTATTTCAAATTTGAGTAAATTACTATTCATACAGTAGAAATATTGAGGGTCATGTCACAGCCTTGTTCAGTACACGCAACCACCATCATGGGGAAGGCTGCTGACATGACATGAGCTGTCTGTAAGATGATCATCGACAGCCTCCACAGAGGGTCATCAATGAAATGGCTGGCTGTTTGCAAAGTCCTGTATCAAAGCATATTTGTAAAGTAGGAAAGCAAAAGGAGGGAAGCAAAAGGTGCACAAGCAGCAGGGATGAACAAAGCCTTAAAGAGATTGCCAAGATTGAAGAACTTGGGAAAGCTTCATAATGAGTAAAGTGAGGCTGGAGTCAGTGCATCAAGAGCCACCACGCACAAACTAAGAACAGCAGCCAATTTTCTGAAGATGTATCAAGCCACTAATGAACCAGAGGTAATGTCAAAAGCTTCTCACCTGAGCTAAGGAAGAAAATAACCAAGAACTGAGTGCATAAATAAACATACTTTTCAGAAGTTGGATATTTCTATATTGTAAATACCTCTTTGCCTGATCTTAGGAACTATTAAAATATTTTCAGATACCTGGTTATTTTCATGAGCTGTAATCATGCAAATTTAAACAATAACAAGAAAAAAGGCCTGAAATATTTGAAATATTTTCAGAATTGATGTGTAACGGATCTAGAGAGTTTCACTTTTTACATTAAATTACCAACAAACAAACAAAAAACATCTTCCTCAAAATGCTATTTTTAGGTGCACTGCATACAGTATTATTTACTGCCACGACCAATTCTATAGATCAAAAGATGAATGAGATAACAAATCAGAGTTTCAGCTTTTTCTTCCTTTAAATTCCTCTCTTATGAGGTAAAATGTTATGCTCAGTTGGGTTTGGTCTTGTGATTGATTTAGCCAGTCTATAAAATCTTGACTTAATGATAAAGTTCCTCCTAATCTCAATGGATGCATTTCTCTGTACATGTGCAGACAGAATATACCTGTAGACCTCTGAATTAATTCTTCCACTACCATCATGCGTTTTATCATCAATAAAGATTAGCGAGCATGTCCCAGAAACCTCACGCAAACCTAACTATTGTTTTGGGGTTTTCTTATTAACTGTTGTTGTTTTGCTTAGCGGACCTGTTTATCTGGTCAGTGGTACACCAGTGATTTATTTATTTTTCAGGACATTCCAAATTATTGCATTGACTGTGCCCAATGCGGATAATTTTTTTCCTTATGTCTGGTCTGGATGACCATTTATCCTTTTAAGAACAAATTTAGTCTTCACAGTCGAAACCCAGTGCTCAAAGGTAGACAATCAGAGTTAAAGAAACAATTTAACTGGACGCATATGTGCAAAGAGAAACACCTGTAATTCACACTTTCAGATATTTCCATTCACACCAAAATAAGGGGAAACAAATGAAAGGTCAGTTAACACATCTAGATGTAAACATCAGGAAAATCTAATCCAGTGTCTCATATTCACATTTTGATCACAACCACAATCTACTCCAGTGCATAGCAAATACACACATCTTGCCATTCCAATACTTTTAGAGGGAACTAGGATTGATGTTATGCAACCTCTCAATGCCCTGCAAACTTTCCAATTCTGTGAAATTCTTTTCCACTGTGCCTCCCATATTGTTGTAGGTATAAAATCTTAAATGCTATGTCAGATGCTAACACTTCTTTATCAAGTGACTTGTAATTTCTTTGCTAGATAGTTAGATAGTTCCATTTGAGAGTACAAGTGGAAAAAGAATTCCTTAGCACCTTGGTGGACAGTTCAGTCCTTCAGATATCCAAGGTGGTAAAGCCACTGGCAGGCCTTCTTAACCACCGTGTTAATGTGATGGGAGCAGGTCCTCAGTGATGTAAATATCAAGATAAACTGTCCACTCTCTCCACTGAGGCCCTGTTGATTTTAAGGGGCTGATACGTAATTCCTGTCCTGGTTTGTGCTAAAGTCCACTATCTGTGGACTTCTTGTGCCATAATCTCTGTTTCAGGCAGTACAGTGTCTTGTGTGGTAGGAGCAAATTATTAACAGCGCTGATATGTTGATTCCCATACCTAATTTTCACAGTCTGAAGTTATCACATTTAAAGTGCATCTCAGTAATAAATAATTTGCCTTGCCATTGTTATCAGTATGACTGGATTACATATAGTACAATAAGATGAATCAATCAGTCATCTGATTGAGTTCTGAACCCACAGAACTCAATCAGATGACTGAATGCTAAGCATTAAAGTTCCATGATAATCTAGATGATGTAGCTTGACTTAAATGAAAATTTTCTAGCACCCTAGCGCAGCACTCAGTATTTCAAACAGTATGCAATAAGGGTGTCCTAAACATAATTTTTGCAAAAGCAACTTTACAGAATCCAGAATATATGGAAATGAGTTTGAAAAGTGTGGGGAAATATGTATAAATTATAATTATCAGATTGTCCTGGGATCGTGGACGACTGTGGCAAAGAAAAACTGTGTAAGATGGCAATTTTATGGTCTTATGGTTTGCCTCAATGGGGGGAAAAAAAGTGAAACAAAAAAAAAAAGACACTTTTTTCCCAATGTTTTGGGGATGGATGTGATGGGAATGACACTGGATGGACCTGATAATCACGTGGCTGGATTGCTGATGGACATTTCACACTAGTTCAACTGAAGCGTGAATAAGGGTTGATAAATAAATGGGCTGGTATTATTGAGAGTGAAGTGGTTGGACCATTTTGAGTGGGATACAGATGGAAGATAAAATCTACAACTACTGCCAGGTTCTGGAGGCCACCTTTCTAAAAGCAGTGGTACCAGAAAAAATATCATTCAAAAGGTCCATGATACTGATGTAAGACAATGCTTCATCCCATGCATCCAAGTACACCAGACAATGGCTAGCCAGCAAAGACGCCAAAGGTGGTAAAATGGTGACTTGGCCCCTTTGCTCACATGATTTGAACCTAATTGAAAACTTATGGGCCCTTCTAAGAAAGATTTACAGCCAAGTAAACTAGTACACGTGTGAACAGCCTGTGGTCACCTCTTTTGGTTGTTTCAGCTAAAATTGGGAATGGTCACATTAAATAGGGGCTACAATGGCAAATTTTTTTGTTTTGGTTTGATGTTGAACTACTGCATTTGTTATTTTTTTCATCATTTTTTTGTCATGTAAAAATAACTTTTGTGTTGTTGTGTTATAAACTAAAGTTATAAACCTTTGGATAAATCATGATATTGCCCTTTGTGAAATAAAAATCTTAAAAAATATATATTTTCTTAAAAAAATATTTTCTTATAAGAAATTGGGATCACTTGTAATGTGTCAATGTGTGTAAAATAAACTGCAATATAAAATAAATATAACATTTAACAAAAAATTAATAAATAAAATGAAATTAAATTTTTTTTCACATAGTATCACTTATTAAATACCTTCTTAAGAATCCTGACCTTGACCCCTGTCAGCTCTCCAACTATAGGCCAATAACACATCTCACAGAAAAGCCAGAGTCCTTACAGGATCTAGACTACATGAGCACATCACCCCTATCTTATCCACACTGAATGGTAATCTATGATTTGCTACCCCTAGTTTGTCAAAAGCTGCAGGCTACTTTTTGCTAAGTCATGCAATGAAATCTACTGTACAGTAGGAGGCAGAGGTTTTCCTTGCAAAGTCCCACACTTATAGAAAGACTTTCTAAGTGACTCTGAGGAAGAGGGGACATGTGTCGGGCTAGAGACACAGACTCTGTGTTTAAGTAAAGGCTTATAATTTATTTAGTGAAATGTTTTGTGTAGGGGCGGATGTGGGGGACTCATAGACAGAGTTTTATGGTGTGTATGTTTGGATGTTGTCTTCCCCATTCTCATGAATTCAGGTGTGTTGACAAACTGACTGGTTGATTTACTTCCCAGGGAGCCCTCATGTCTGTTTTCTTCTGGTTCTCCCTTTTAGTTGTTGTCATAGCTAGTTCCTGTGCAAAAACTAACCTTAACCAATATGTGACTGTGAGCATACCCAACTGCTCTCTCTCTCTCTCTCTCTCTGTCTTCCCTGCCCTTCCCCCTCCCCCTTTCCCTGTAACACAGTCAACCCACCCACCAGACCTGCCTGATTCCTCCTGATGCTCTGCTTCTTTCTCATCGCATGGACACCACTCATTAATGCTGAACATGGCCTCCTGTGGTCTGCATGGGGTGCATGTGATAATTGACAGTCCCACTTATCATTAATAAAGAGTGATTTGGATTGGTTCTCTGTGTACAGTTATTCTGTGATGGCGTATAACTGTAATAGCTTACACAGTTTTGGGACTGAAATTGCCACAAACAGTTTGTATTCAAGTCTTCATTAGCGAACTGCTGGAAACCTCAATAACAATAAAACACATTTCCTATTACATAATTTAAATTTTGACCATATACAGTAGCACACAGCGATAGAGGAGGTTTAATCTCTAGGTAGGCCTTCTAATGATTATCAGAGATCAGGCCTACCATAACAGTGTCTTCAGTAAACTTTATGATGAATGTAGAGTTGGACATGGCTAGCCAGTTATAGGTGTGCATTAAGTACTGCAGGGGGCTTATTAGACAACTCTTGGGGGCTACGGTACTGAGGGTGAGGCAATGTCTGTCCACCCTTACTACTTTTGGTCTGCCAGTCAGAAAAATGAAAATCCATGTGCTAAGGGCACAGCCCTTAGCCCTGTGCTAATGGGCTAAGCCCCATGCCCTCCAGCTTTATGGCAAGTATGGAGGGAATTACAGTATTAAATACCGAACAGTAATAAATTGGGAACAAACAGCATTTTACCATACATTGACAGCATTTGATACCCAGGGTGTCACACTAATGAAGAGGTGATGGAGGCTCTCACCTACCTTTTAAGAACTTCATCAAAGATTAGGTCAGAGTTACAGGGCCATAGTCATTGAGGCAATCAATTTGGGATTTCTTCAGGACAAGAATGAATATATCACAGATTTGCATGACCAAGAGCTCTGAAGAACTTCTATTTGGGACACTACTGCAAAAAATTGGGAATGTTGGAAAAGCCTCTGGAGTGACTGGAGAAATTAAAGAGTATGCAGGCCTAGAAGTAACATCTGTGTTATTTCAGACGATCTGCTTGAGGCCATGGTCATCTTCCAAGAAAAGAGAGGAATGCTTGCTTCAGTTCAGGTCAGAATCAGCAGTGGTACAGTTTTTGTGGTTTTCATTGGCAACATATTAAGATGCAGCCAAGGTTATAGAGGTGTCCAGTATGTGGGGCTAGAAGTAACATCCCAGTTATTTCCGAAGCTCTCTATGTACCAGTCACTCTATCCTCATCCAAGCTGTGGGCAGAGACCAAAATCGGTAGCATAACAGAAGCCTCAACCCTTCTGCAGGGTTGCTGGGCTTACTCTCCATAAAAATGTACAAAGCTGATGATCTCTGAGAGCTTAAGAGTACACTGAAGGGAACCTTGCAAGGATGGCCTCGATGAGATATTGGCAGACTTTCCCAGTTGGCTTGTGAACTGACGGGGATCACCCAGGTGAATCTGAGGCTGGGGCTAAGGAAATCTGGGCAAACTTTTTAAGCCTGTTGCAATCATGAATCCACAAGGTAGCAATAAGTAGAAGGAAATGAAAGATTGGATAGTTTAAATTGTCTTAAAAATAATGACATACAGGTATGTAATATGCATCTAGGGAGATTTTCAAGGTTAAATTTTAAATTGCTCATATGAAAATCCTAAAACAGAGTTGAAAAAATGCTCCAGATGCACAGTATTTGTAAACTGCATTATAAAATTCGCAGGTTACGTAGGATTAATACAATGTTAGTGTGTTTTAGGTTTAATTATCCTTTCAATATCTTTTATCGTTGCCTCACTTTAAGACTCCAGCAAATTTGTACATTTCTAAAATTTCGACTGACCGTTGCAAAAGCGGGAAGCTCCATTCTGTAGCTTGAGTTCTGTCTGAGGCATTCCATCAGTCCTTTACTGGCTGCCTCTCTGTCAACATTTGTGGTCAGTGACTCTGAGGAAGAGGTGACAGAAGGGGAATGGGCGGGGCAGTCAGGCTGAGAGGAGGTGGAGGACACAATGGGGTGGTTGACGGTCTCTGGCTGACCCTTAAAAAAAAAACATTAGAATTAGTTGGCATATGCAATGATGCTTTTGAAAACATTTCTACATTAAAATTAGAAATTTTTATTTTCCATCTGAAAACCTGACTGTCATATAATATGTCGCTTTTCTTACAGGCTTGCAAATATTCTTCTGTAATGTTATTTATTCATTAATTTTAGTGTATCTCTGTAGTGAATGGTCTTGTACATAATAATGCAGACATAAACTTATATAACAAAATTTGTACTACAGATAATATGGCGCCTAAGACTTTTGCACAGTACTCTCTCTCTCTCTCTATATATACATCACAATCTCCCTTACCTTTACTTTAGTTGAGTTTATGTCTTGTTCCTTCAGTCCAAGGTCAAGTGCTTCCACATTTCTCCTTCGACCTCTCCTCCTCCTCATTATTGAATCATCACGACGAAGGCTGCCATTAACAATCTGCCCGGTAACAGGGTGTACAAGTCCTGCTTGTAGAATACCAGCTATATCCAATCCCATCAAACCCTCCATGGAATTCAGGTTAGCCATCTTGTGAGATGCTGACTGGACCGCATGGGTCACATGTCTCATAGATTCAGCCTCCCTTCCAAATGTAATTTCTGTGGGTTTAGACAAATCCATGGCGGCTTCTTGCCACCCATTTAGGAGGATGGTGCCTCCATGGTGGGTGATGCCATGCTGTATTTTTTCATCAAAATCAATAGGTTTGACAGGAACCTCTGTGTTAAACTCAAACCCACACTTGGAACGCTTAAGTTCAGAAAGAAACGCAGGTGTTACTAACCGTTCCTAAAAAAAGTGGGAAAGAAATTACATAAACGTTGTAATTTTACAAAATAGCATACTCTGTCATTGTGGAGATTTTTTTTCACAGTTACAAAACTGTAATCAATTACCTTGTGCATATGGGGCATTGAGTGTGGAATGTTCAAGTTATGGTCTTGAGGTATAGGTATTCTTGCTGGTAAAAATCCTGTCCTTAGCTGGGCACTGTTGGCCATGCAGGTGTTGATGGCCGAGTTGGGAGATTCATACTGCTGACTAGGAGAAGGCCACTTGCCTTTTAAGATGGTTTGGCAAATATTATCAATGCGGTTGATGATAACTCTGTCCTGTTGAGGTGATCACAACACAAAAACACACACAACAAAACATTTTGAACGAATGAAATGCTTTTGGAAACATCTATAAAATAATCAAATGAAATACACAAACCTTGGGCCACTCAGAAAATGAGTAATGAGCTTTCTCTTGAAGCAGCCGAGCGATGGTTGGCTCCTTTGAATCATGAAGACTGCCTGCCACCTCACATATGGTTGGATCAAACCGTGGTGCCTCAACAAAACTATCTCCCAAAAAAGCTGAAGATATATACACAAATGAGGATAATAAGTACAACAGCATTAAATATTAATGAAAAATTCATATATTATTTCTTATAATGAAATAAAAAAAAATTGAGATCAAATTGGATACATTTTCAAATAAATACTGTATGTATTTAGCCTGTACATATATTTTAATGTTGCTCTGTTTTCCATGAAATAATCACTATTCATAATATAAAATATCTGACTGTTACTCTTTATTTTTTACTCTTTATTTTTTTGCTAAAGGTGTTATTACTGAGCTTGTAGATTCTCAAACAAATAATAGTAATAAAAAAACAAGGAAAAAAATATTTAAAATTGTATTCAATTATTTTATAATTTTGGCCTCCATACAGCACATTGAATTTTCAACTATGTGAGTGAAGTCAACATATTCAGCTTTATTCAAGAGGTTTGACAAATGTGTGGTATTAAACATTCAAGAACCAGGTGACTGACTGACTCACTGCCTGTGAATAATATCCTATTTCATTGCCTTGAGAAACTCTCTGGTAGTTTTCACTTTATGTTTAGGTCATTATCCATCAAGTGGTATCCTGTTGGTTTTGAATCATTTAGCTGAATCTGGGCAGAGAGCATATACCCCTAACTTGTTCTTTAGCATTACTATTTTATATGTTTCAACTTGGTGCAATGCAAATAGATGTCGCCAGACTGTTTGGAGTTGCCATTAATACCATTTTAAGACCATGGAACAAATTGCAACCAACTGGTTCCACTGCTGATCATCCTACGTCTGCAAGGCAAAGCATGACAATGCCAGGACAAATTAAGACAAAACAGACTAATTTGATGGTGTCATTTGATAAAGCGTACAGTAAATCCTGTCTGCATTTTTAGGCTGTAATGTTTAACAGAGGCTACTTCGATCAATAGTGACTCTGTAAACATGAATGTTGAGCATGCCAACTTTATGCTGTTTCTCTGATCTTTGGAAGTTGAACTTTTTGAATTTCTGGTGCTGATGAACATAGATTTCTGTATAAAATAAAACTCTCTTATTTGAAATACATTAGCAATACATTAATTTTTGTAATGTTTATTTTGTCCATAAGAGTAACTATTTGAATTACTATACCATTCCTGTCAGCTAGAACTGATGATCTGGCAGGAAGGGTATAGATCTGGCAATTTTACTTTGACCTCTCATCATCAAGGTGATTTCAGCGACAAAAATCAGTTCATTTCCCCCACATTATTCTTCATAAAGTCTGTTGAGTGCCAAAATCCCAGGGGATCAAACCAAAGCAAATCAGAAAAGTCCAGAAACTCAGTCACACACCTATTTTCGCTCAATAAACAAATACTAATAATAATACAAATACTAATAATAAACAAAACACAAGGCAAACCACTAATCAAATGTGAGTATTTAGTTGCATTATAGGCACCCTCACAACATGATTCTTAAACACAGTATTACCCAAACATCAACATAGTGCAACATATCCTATAGCCTGCTGAAGGAGGCTATAATTAGACTGGAATCAGAGAGACAGTAGGAACTAGGAGTTGCCAAATCAACAATGTTGTACCTTCTTAAAAGGGAGGAATGGACTGATAAGCTCAGCAACGCCAAAAGATCAGAAAACAATTGAACCCCCTTCCTACAAATACATGGCACTCCTGAGATCAAGTGATTCCAACCACTTTTGCCCTGTGTGTTTCATCCTGATGCCTAACTTCTTATTGGAGACCATAAGTGTCTATTGTGGATGGTTTCACTTAAAAGTCATGAACACTGCTTTGACTTGCATTTGATGCACAGTTCTCGTATGATGGCTTATGACAAGTGCTCGAAATGTTTTAGCACTGCAATTGCCAAAAACTTTTCTACCAAAAAAAAAAAACAGTGTCTAAATAGTCATCATTAAGATGCATTTACTCATATAGCATATAGAGCATATAGCATGTATAAGGTTTTTTATTTATGATTAACCTAGCCAGGATCATCCAAATGAGGACGAGTTCTCCTTAGAGTTTGGTCCCTTGCAAAGTTTCTTATTCATATTATCTCAAGGACCTTTTCAACAAACTGATGAGCTTTGAAACAATGTCCACCATATAAAAGTAAAACCATAATTTTACACAAATAAAAAGTTTAGGTAGCCATATCACTGTCTACACCCTTGTTAATGTACTGTACATACATGGCTGAATTTGTTGGTAATCTTAGATTAAAGAAAGAAAACCCACAATTGTCACTGAAACATACCAAGCACAAGGAGAGGATGCCAACTCCATGCACACAGATTTGAGGACCTTCGAGCTTGAACCTTCGACTTTGGAGGTATGAGGCCACTTTGCTACTACCCCACAGTGGCGCCCGATAATAATATATTTATCCACAATTATGTTCCTGTTACCAAATACTTTTGAGCTCTACAACATTAAGGGACTATGAAAAAAAATCTATAATTCCTAAACAGATAGTTTAATGTTTTTGTTAAAATTAATTCAATTAAAGCTGAAAAGCTGCACTTCAATTACATCTTAAATTGTCTAAATTTAAATCTACTGTATTGTACAGAGGCAAAATTACAACTGTCACTGTCCACATACATATGTACCAGATTGCATTTGCTGTATTTATTTTCATAATTTCTTAATCAATTACGACCATTAAGAATTAAGAACAGCCCCCATGAATCTTTGAAATTCCTTTACTTTACCTGTTGTCTTTGTTTCCTTTTCCTTTGTCTCATCCTTCACTTCCACATCAGCAACCTGTTCCAGAGGTAGGGTCAGTGTGGTGCTGTCAGGTTTGGGTTTGACCTCTGACTCCATTGAACCCAAGAGTAACTCCTGTTTTATGTCATGGTCAGCTTCAGGGTCTGGGAACAGAGAGTTGTCTGGAACTGTGGTAGGAAAGGTAGGAAACAAAGGAAATGAAGAAGGCAAAGTGTCGGGGGAGAGTGTGGGGTTGGCTGGGCTATTCTCTGTTAGTTCTGACGAATTTTCAAGCGTTTTTTCAGAAGCCTCTTTTCCCAATATTTTTTCATTCGGGTCTTGGGGAGATTCTTCAAGTAGTTCCTCCAGGGTTCCTTTGCATGGTATATCATAAGGTTCTGATAAGGGCACTTTATCTGGCTCCATTAGGAGGTTTTCACAAGATTCTTTCAAGTATACTTGACAATTATCCTTCAGTTGCTCCACACTTGCCATGTTACACTCTACCTTCAATGGCTCCAACTGATTTTCCATTAGAGTTTCTACAGTGGACACATTGTTTGTTCTGCCTTGAATTTTGTTTAGCTTCTGATCTGTTTCCAAATTACTATGTCCACCATGTGATGTTTCCTCTTTCTTTAAATGATATTCTGCTCTCTCTTGTGAACAAGGGGTACAATGTGTAATTTCCGAATCACTCAACTTTGTTGTTAGCTCCTCACTAATGGACCCTGCTTGGTCAATGCCTACATCTGAAAGTTGTGGAGCAACATATTCAGGTGGACTGGCAGACAAATCTGGCTGTTCCATGGAAGTCTCTCCAGCATTCAGATCTTTGAACAGCATGAAGCTTGGTGCTAGTGGTTCTACATGGTCACTTTGCGAAACAGAACCGCTTAAACAGCCTGTAAGTGGATCCTCCCGCTCCTGTCCATCTTCAGATTGAGCTGGGTCCAGAAACTCTGTTTCCAGTGAAGGTTCCCCCAATATAGGATCACCTTCATTAAAAATGTCAGAGGTTTCAGTATGATCTGAGCTTCCCCATGGAGTCTGAAGTTCATCAAGTTCCACAGAAGGGGCCATTAATCCAGTCTCTTCTGAGGACCCCTGTTCTCCCACAAGAACGTCATTTCGAAGTTTCCCATCTATTGAGTCAGTCATGTCTCCTTGTGTCCCAGTTATGTCTCCATGTACATCATATGAATTTAACATACTCTGACCAGCTGAGGCAGAATTGAATGGAAATCCACTGAAGGACTCTTTGCTAGTTTTGCTGTGGAGGGAGCCAGAGGCCAAGCTTTCATGCTGTAAAGTCCCAAGATCCAAAGGGTCATTAATTGTGGGACAGTCCAAGAAGCTTTCCCTAGAGTTTGCAGGCATAGTCAAAGTGCTTTCTGATTCAGATGCTGCTGCTACATCCGAGGTTTGGTGGTGTCCATGTGGATGTATGTTTTGCTGCATTTGTGTGGAGTGTAAGGTATGATGATACTCTGTGGGCTGAGGAGAATGGCAGTGCCCCAGACAGCAGTGTTGATGGGACAAGCTTGACACCATGTTTCCATGGTGTTCTTTCTGAATGTGGTTACGATAAGTCTCCAGGAAAGACAAATTAGAATCATTTAATATATAGAAGTCAGTGCGGCTGAGACCATGCTTGGCTACACCAGTGAGAAGATCATGGTCATGTTTGCCACATTCCCACCAAACAGGCAAGTAAAGACTAGGACAACACAGCTTCAGTCGCTCATCTAGGAGTGGATGATGCAAAACCTGCTCGCGAACCTTTCGCATGAGCTCAATGCGGTACAATGTACGAGCAGCTCTTTCTTCAGTAATGGGTTCTATGCATAGAGCGGGGTCAACCAGACCTACATGGCAAAACAACAGTCAAAAAGTACAGTTTACTTAACAAAAATAACCCATCCAATATTTCATCCCTTTATTCCTCCATCTTTACCTTCATCCTTCCTTGGTGGCAGTCTGCAGGCAGTACGACACATAGACACAAAGCTCCAAAAATACCTCTCCAAACTTTCGTCTGTTTTTCTCTCCAAACGGGCAAACTGACGGAACTGGCGCCAGTCAAATACCTTATTCTCTGGGTCATACACTACCCCAAATGATGACACAGTACGGTAGAAATCAGCCTGTTCACGGCGTGTCCACCTGTTATATTAACATACCATAAAACTGTGTGACAATTTGTTTAGTAAAAATCATCTTACATTTTTTAAAACTAACACTAGTCTTAGTAATTACTCCCCCCCCCCCCTTATGGCTCTAAATCCACTGTAAACAAATAATGGTTTCTTTGTTTATAGATAACAATGGATACAAGAGCAAGATTATCAAGTATCCCTTTAAAAATAATTTGACTTATTTTTGGACAATGCCAGAAAATCAACTTAATAACATGACAGGAGAATTGATGTATAAACAACAGAAATATAGTGACTCTGGAATCTGGAGAGTGAGGAAGTGTGCATAGTGTATGTAACCTAATAATGTTTGTTGGTACATCCCTGTAATGTAAAGCGTTGTTGCTATATGTTGCTATAAAATCTACACCTGTAAAGTTAATATAGAACAGGAAAAATCAGACATTTTACCTTCTTTGCCACTCAAGGAAAAGTGGATCAGAATTTGTTATACAGCGTCGTGGTTCATCACCCAGTTGCCAGGCAACAGGCCTAATACCCTCATGCATGAGAATTTCATGACGGAATGGTTCACGGCGTGTGTAGCGCTGATAGGCAGTGATGAGGCGTCGTAATCTTGCTGTGAGTGCTGATGCTGTCGGCCATAATGCCTGACCTGGCTCCACTAACTCCTCAAGTAATCCATCTGGACGGGTCACTACATCAAAAACACATTGCTTCTGTGACAATAGCACTGAATATTAATGACGCCTAAAAATATCAATGTTACCCTATGCCGCACATGTTTGGCTCCAGTCTCTGCAGCATAAGTGAGTGTGGATCGGCCTTTGTGAGCTGGCTCTAAACTAGATGAGTGGGACTAGATAATGACATGCTACCTGCTGCATTGAATGCATTTTTTTCACTGTGCAAAGATTTTTTTCTATTTTTTTTTTTTTTTTTTTAGATTTAAAGAATAGGAAAAAAATTTGAGGAATTTATATATCAGGATTGGCTAAGTACAGGATTAAAAACAGTCTTGCACATAATAGGAAAGTGACAACATCCCATTAAAGTTGTAAGTAAAGCTGTAAATATGTAAATATAATTAATATCTCCAGCATAGTTTTGCACAATGCAAAATATTTTTACACCCACAAAGTACTGTAAATCTGGTTTCTTTACCGTTACGCTGCATTGCTGTTATGTGAATTTCCTTATCACCAACTAGTGAATGTATTAGTCGACTAGTCTACGTAACCCCTAAAACATTAGATATGTATGTTTTACTTAACATGTTAATATGTCTAGCAAAAATCTTTCAGATGATTCTTCAAAAATACCTTCAAGAGAACTGTCATGTTTCACTTTGTCTTCTGATAAAGAGTTCACCTGCTTTGAAGGAAGCATAATGGATTTTACATCAACATGTATGCCAATTGAGCTACAATTAAAAAAATATATATTATTCAATTGACAATTAAACATCACCTTTTTTTCATCCTTGTCCTCTACTGCTTCTGGCTTACGATCTACATCTGCTTTTATATCATCACTCTTGCTTAAACTGCAAAGCAATGAATCAAATGAGTCATATTTCGGCAGCTACAACAAATTACAAAATATGAAGTAAGTAAACCAAAAATAAAATAAGTTCATCTATATATTAATTTAGTATTCCTTATGTTTAAGGCATAACTAACTGTTCCAAAAGCAACTAGTTGACTAAAACACAACCTTTACTATTGCTGTCCAGCACAATTTACCTTTCAGGTACATCTGGTGCAACCTCAGCACCTCCTTGTTCTGCTGTAAGGGCAACAACATCTGGCATGCCTACCCGCTCTAAGAAACAGAGCTGAGGATCCGCTCGCATGGCATTGTACCGTTCATACCCTACACGATGAAATGCACCAGTTAAAGACACAAAATTCATACATAATACTGTACATAATATGTAAAAACATGTACTAATTAATTCTTGTCCTTTAACTGTTTCAACCTACCATGTTTGTGTACCCCAATAAGCAGAGACTTATCTGAATCAGCGTCCCACCATCCAGTAGGGATTTCCATGTAGTCAACATCTGGAAGGGCCACCTCTAGTTTGCTACCAAACAAACACACAACTGATGATTTAACTAATAAAATATAAGAAAATTCAAACAATCAAAAAATAAGAAAAAAAAAAGTTGAGCTTTGACTAAAACTTTCAGAATAAAGATTTCAAAGTTTACACACATACTTGGCATATATTTTTTAACATGGAAAAATTGTAGGCTGCCAACCACAGTACCTTGCTGGAACTTCTTCTAGAGCCTGACTGGCAGCCTCGCCAAGTACTTCTGCCTTAAGATAATAGAGCATCCGCACCCTCAGAAGCACTCTGAACAAAGACAAAGTTAGTTTGCATCTGTGGCTAGGCTGGTGTGTAACCATACATACTGTATATCCACATCTACTGTACACACTGTATGATTGTTTGTCAGTCCTGAATAAAGACAAAGTTTTTTTTTTGATATGTCTTGCTATGTTGCTATTGTCTATATCCCATCCTGGGTTGAGTTCGTGCCTAGCATCCAGTGTTCCCATAATCTTGGTACACACCATGCTTTTTGGGGCACCCCAGTGTGCACTACATCATGCCAAGACCAAAAAAAAAAAGGTCATCGGCCATGACCTCATGACCTTCCTGCTCATCAATCTGGGAATGTATGTAAAACCATCTCCACAAAAAAAATAAATAATAATAATCCACAGCAAGGACGACAGTTTACAAATGGAGAGCCTTCAAGAAAGTTGCAATTTGTCCTAGAAGTGAGCATCCAGGAAATTCTGTCCAAGGTCAAAACATTTAGAGCTTCATTTGACCTTCAGACCTCTACAATGCTTATGTTTACAAAACATTAATTTGAAGTAATTTAAGTACTAAGACAACCCAGAGATAACCATTGATGATGATTAGGGCTTGCTTTTACAGCAATCAGGCCTGGGAAACCTGCAGTCATTGAGAAAATTATGAAATTCCCCTTATAAAAGAACTTAAGACAAGGGTCATGTCATGTGTCCAGCAGCTTTACTGAGGCCAAAAATGGGTCATGTAGCTAGACATTAACTACATTTACATGAACAATATGTCTTCAATCTGATAGAAACTAAACAGATTAAAGACTTCACCACAAATGTTGACATGGATGCTGATCTGAAAAAGAAAAAAGAACTGCTTGACAAAAAATGGCAGCAATTAAATTTAAATGGGCAAATACTTCAGAGCCATTAGAGCCCAGATTTAGCCAATTGCAGAGTGATGGGTATGTCAGGGTAAGAAGGGAAATGCATGAAGTGATGCACTCATCATGCAAAGTGCCCACTGTACTGTACATGCCTGTGGAGCAAGAGTTATATGATCTGCGGCTGCCTCACTTGGTCAAGTCTAGGCTTCAGCAACACTCTGTGGCTGTAAACGAAATCAGCTGACTAGCTAAATGTACTGAATGGCCAGATTATCACATCATTGGTTCTGCAACTTTGTGTATGTAAAAAAAAAAATCAATTCAAATGAAATGCTTTCAGTCTGTAATAGCGTATCATCTTCAATCAGTACCCATGTACACAGGCTGACCATCATAACCACAATGATTTAAATAGTTTTGAACAAATGTTGTCAATGTAAATGTAACTACTTTTGCCTTTCCTGATGGCACAGGCATATTCCAGAATGACAATGCTAAGACTCAAATTGTTAAAGAGTTTTTCTGGGGGCATGGGAATAATTTTCACATATGACCTGGCTTTTTCACAGACAATATATACAATTGCATTTTTTAAAAACTATGATTTCCTGTTTAGCTCAGTTATAAACATGAATGGGCACAAAGACCACATTTCCTTCTTCATTTATCAACACAGGGTTGATTTCAGAATGAAAAAAAAAACAAAAAAAGCAAAAAAAACAAACTGAAGCTATATCAAAGTTGCATGAAAAAAAAGACGCAATGGAAACGAAAAAAGTTAAGGCCAAGTTTCAAGAGTTGCAGAATTGGAGGTGACCACATCTCTAAATCTGCATGTGGGTAATTCTTCTTGTTTTATCTGATGCCATATATGATGCCCTTTCTTTTTCTATTTACCAATGATATTTTCTTGTCTGTATCCCAAATTAGTTCGCTTTTAATTCATACAACAACTTCAAATATAATGACAACACATAAAGCAATGTTTGAAGGAGTCTCACTTGTTACAATGCTGTTTGAGGTGTTTCTTGTAGCTGTCATCCTGAAGTACTACTTCTGGGTTACAATGGACAAGCCAGTCAGCATTTTTTAGCTCAGGAGGACTTAACTGGTTCTTCATTTTCTTACCCTTACGCCCCCTGGGTACAGGAACAGACAGTCCTGCACAGAAATAAAGTCTCAATGAAAATCCAACGACAAGATATGAAGTCAATGTTCAAAGTTCAGATATTATTCTATTAAGCACAGATATAGCAATGCCATGTATAGAGTTATACAATAGTAAAATTAAATTGTTACAGTGCTCCCCCAAGTACTACAGGCACTTAAGGGAATAAACATGTTAACACAGGCAATACATAAAGATTAAACAATTCAATTCGATTAAATTTTATTCACGCAGTGCTATTAACAATAATCATTGTCACAAAGCAGCTTTACAGAATCAAAAACACATACTGCACACACAAAACATTAAGTACTGCATTTTCTCTTGATCCACTCCTTTATACAGAACATTTTATGCTCTATAATTTTCTTAGGTTTGCGAATAGGGACTCTTCTTTTCTATTAACAACAGATTTACAAACGGATCAAATACGGCAATTGACATGATCATAGCAAAAAAAAGTATATTTTGGGGCATAACAACACAGCACATTGTATCATATTGTTCCACACAAGGCTCTACATTCAATAAATTCAACAGACTGGATAATAAGGCTATTATAATATAGGCTATTACCTGAGTGGTTGTTGAGTGCTTGATTATGCCCATCCTTGGTGGGTGTGATTAAGTCCCAGATGAAGCTCTTGATCTTATCATCGCCTCTGTAGTGACGGACACAGTAGGCAAGCAGTGCTCTGCAGAGGACTTCCATGTCTCTTTCTGTAAGGTGCCACTTAAAACGTCCATGATTCAGGATGTCCTTCCACCGCCCCCATCTGTACATATAGTTTGAAATTTAGTATGTTCAGGCCAGTATTTTTTAATTAATAAAAAATAATAAAATTAAAATACCAAATTCTATGGCTTTGTTATAGAAGTAATCATAACCCTAATCGGATACATACAGTTGATTACATTTTTGTAGTTATTGACTACAAAAAAAAAAAAAAAAACAGATAAAAATACAGATAAAATTTTAATTGCTAAATTATTCAGTGTTCAATATTATTGGACTTTACGTCTTGACAAGAGCAAGTCTATAAAAAATAAAATAAAATAAAAAAACCCTGCCTGAACTGTGTAGCCAAGAGCGGCATGAACTTCTCTAGATCTCTAAAGGTATGCTGGGTTATTGGACACCAAGCTGTCAGTAGCAGATCCTTTAAATCCTGTAAGTTGTGAGGTGGTACCTCCATATGACCAGCATATTAGATTAGATTAGATTAGATTCAACTTTATTGTCATTGCACATAGTTACAAGGCAACGAAATGCAGTTAGCATCTAACCAGAAGTGCAAGTTAGCAGTGCAATATAAACATATATACAGATCTATAAAACGTGTATGATAAAAGTAAGGTCTATGTATAATTTGTATTACAGGGGGAAAGAAAAAAATTTGTACATGAATATACATTGTAAAGTGAGCAATGTATCCTAAAGATGCCCGATTTGACTGAGATCTCGACAATTTAGAGCCCCAGTCAACACCTCAAACAAATTTTGGTTAGTCTCAAACCACTCTTAATCCATTTTTGCACTGTGACAGCAAGGCAATGCTTTGGGTTGTGGGGTGGGGATCCATGGCCCTTCATGGATCTGAATATACAACCACACACCCATCCTCGACAGTCAACTAATCACTGGACTCATACCCAAACCACTACAGCAGAGCTGGATGAAGCCATGACCAACATGAAAACACCAAGACCTGATGATCTGCCTGGCATATTTCTGGAAGCTGAAAGAACTGCATGACATGAGGTTGATCCCCTGGGTGATAGAATTCTTCAATGCTGTCATGGACTCTGGCCAAGCATCTACGTATTGCCGGCTGGGAGACAAGTGTCCTTGGACCCGTTTTCAAGAACAAGGGTGACCCAGCGGAGTGTGCCAACTTGTCACACACAATGAAGATATGGATCTGTGAACCAAACCTACGCAATATTTCCCAACTTACCACCAACCAGTGTGAATACAATGTGAAATCGGAGATTTCTGAGGCTGTATATTTATCTTAATATACATAAAATTACATGGACAGTCACACTGCTGCTGACACGCTTTATTTCATACTCTCTGCTTCAATCATATATACACACATACCATATTTTACACTTATATACTGTATACTTATATATACAATATTTATATATACTTCAAAGTTTACACTTTCATTACAGTGAGAGAGATACAATTTCATTTCAGTGTTTAATGTTTTTGGAGACTGCAGCAGTAATAGGGCTATTGACTGTACCCACCCTTCCTCTGCACAAGACCACTGATGGGCTAAAGCACATTAACTATTGATAAGGCACACATGTGGATTGAATTCCAGGTGACCATCTCGCAAATCTGATGAGGGAATGCCATGAATGGGACATCTGTCATCAAATGTCTTTAACACCTTTTTTGTGTACTACATAATTCCATGGTTTTTCATAATTTGGAAAACACTGAAGGATAAACTTATGACTAATATTACCATCTAATTATTAGTGCCACCAACAATGTTAACCAACATCAACACTTAACACTGATAAATAGCAGATAATTTTACCTGGAAATAGAAAAATAAAGCAAGAAATATGGATTGAATTATTTCTATGTATCGGTGCTTTGTAGAGATGCGGAGATTTATTAAGATTATAAGTACAGGCCTATTTTCTGATAATTGTTTTGGGAAATTGTTTGCCAAAGAAAGGCAGTAACCATGTGTGACAGAGACTGACCCAAATATGAGGAGGTTCTTCTCCACTCTGAAGCATTCTGCTCGAAGATATCTCTTGCTGCGTTCTCCAAGGCGTCGTGAACGACAGGGGCGCTCCTCAGAGTCACTGTCCAGTTCTGAGAATTCCATCAGCTCATCATCCTCAAATGAGTTGTAGTGTCGTGTTTGTTTCCGCACACGAGGTGTATCAATCACCAGACTCTCCTAAAGATATGTTAAGAGAAGCTGCATTATTTAGACACATACACAAATAGATGATTAAGTGCTGGTGTAACAAAAACATTTTGAATGTGTGTTTACATGGTGCTGCAGATGCAGACACACATGGGCCAACAGATTACTTAATGAATCATTCACCAGATTAGACTACAGGTCACATAGTGAAAGAATTTCACTTCGCTTGTGTGATTTAACACATTATGCCCAATAACTCTAATACTCATTATTTAAAAAATTTGTACTACTAGCCCAAGTACTGTACCTGTTGTTCACAGTGTTTTTAGAAACAGTTACAAGGTTAAAGCTAAAAATAAGCTGAACAGCTTTAATGTAATCAGTGATGATATAATTTTAGATTGAAGCCCATGTACATGGCTGCACGTTTTTTCTGTAGAGCAGAAATCTCTTACTAATACAAAGAAATAGAGTTTTGTAAAGTTGAGTATCTTACACCTTGTTTACGCTAAGACGTACTTCTTTCGTCGCCAACCAAATATACTCCCTGTTTAAAGTAGATGAATTTACGAAACCTTTCGTTTATTTATATAGATGATCAAATTTTATTTACATTAATTATAATTGGGTATACAGTTTATGGAAAAATGTCTAAAATTAATAGACATTTATTCTAAAACTATAAAAAGGTGTTTTAGTGTCAATGTTAAAATAACAATGACAAAAATAAATCACCCTGCTCGTACTGCTAAATTTTTTTAAATAAAATTATTTATATTTCAGGAACATCAACATTTCGTTAACATCAATGATTGTGAATTATAAACGGGTAGCAATAAATTTTTTTTTAAAAAAGTAACCACAGTAAGGTTGCTCTGCATGCCACATCTGGTCATGAATGTCTATAAATTTACTAGGGACATTCAAACCAGGTCTGTTGATTGTTCAGAATAACAGCACATAGTTATGAAAGTAAAAACGGCTTATTAGAATAGTAAAACTAGAATACATTAAATTGCAGTGATTGGCATTTTTACCTTCTCTTCCTTTGAGTCAATCTCCAGTTCAGCGATTTTTGCCCATTTCTGCCAGAAGTTCGGGTCATCAAGAGAGATGTCCGTTCGGTTTCCAGAGGAAACAAAGCTGGCCTGAAACAAAGTACATAAGTACATAAAACACAGTCTGAGCCCAGACTTCAGATGGAATTTATTAAAACAGTTAATCATATTTACAAAGTCACATAAATGAAACATTAGTAAACACCACTTCCATTACTCTTCCATGTTAATGAACATGTTACATGTTGACTACTTTCTTTGTCCTGCAGGTGTTGCATTGGACCACACTCTCACACATCCACTCCTCCTGTTATTTTATTTGTTGGTTCCTGTCAGATCACTGCTTACAAGATACCGCTCTAACCTGCTGCTCTGAAAGTTGACTGTAATATTGATGAGCACACACCACATTCAGACTGCTTGTGCAATTGGAATGGTGCATTTTCTAAAAGATTCAGACACTGTTTACATATGTCTAAGCCCTGCTGTGTGGGTAGCAGTAGTTTTGTATTTGGTGCAATGCAGACCATTACAGCAATATAACCCAAGGGCTTAAAGGCAGTATGCGGGGAATCCGCACTTCAAAAATGGCTGAGAATGAGCAGTAATCCTGAATAATGGCACCGGAATCAGTGGTGCATGCTCAATGGTATGCAGCGGAAGTACCAACTCTGTGAGCAATGTATAGCAATCCTCTTAAATATTTAAGGAGAAATCAACTTAGTGAAAAAAAAAAAAACAGTGTGGAGAAAACTTCCTTGAGCCCAACATTCAAACACAGTAAATAACCAACATACAAAAACAGTGACTGGCAAGTAAAAGGCATGGGAAAGAAAAGGAAAAATAAAGACAAGGACTTAAGGCTACCGTTCCCATACTGTACCATTTGTCACGACCCTGGCTTCAGATCTAGACCGCCATTTCGGTTAATTTCCAGAGCACCCCTGATCAGAAGGGTTCTCCCTCTCTTCCTTACTTTCTCTGTGCCTCGTTAACTCTATTTTACTCACAGTCACACTTAAGTGCCATTTTTTTGCTCTGGTCTTATTTCAGTTTGCCCTGTTGAGTCTTTGTTCTGTTTTAAATTCATGGCAGAAGAATCAAAATAAATTTATGGTATTCCCCTGAACCTGTTTTTGTTACCCGTCTGCTGCTTGTTATGTGTCAGTCCAGTTACCAGTCCTGAGTACAGATGGCTTTATGCTCAGGCAGGCAGGCCGATGTTTGAGCATTCTGGATATCTGACCCTACTCTTTGGATACTGACCTTGTCTGTTCCTGAACTCAATCCTTTGTCTCGGGCATCAAGCCTCAAGCCTTCATCTCATGTTTCAAGCCTCGGGTCTTTGTCTCAAGTTTTATCCTGACCGGCTACCAGCTCAATCCTAGGCGGCACCCCTGTTTGCCTCTTTATACAGATATATACATTTATTCAGTGCACTACGATCTTGGATTGGTTACAGGACATTGGATTCTGCCTGTGTGTCTGAACTCTTGCCAACTCTTCCTATCCTTGGTCTGTCCTACTCAGATTAACTGCTCAATTCAGTGGGTTTCAGTGTGTCTATGTCAACATGTTTATCAAATTAATTTTCCATGTTTGATTTGCACAGTTCATGTATTCGAAGTGTTGTTTCTTTATAATAAAATGTTGAAAATACTGAAAATTTCTTCTTGTCTTTGCATTTCGGTCCCGTCCTTGAGTTTCCGTGACACATTTTCTGGGTGATACCATACTGATAATTCACATGGTATGACTTGACTGAGTCTTAGATTAGTCACTCTATAATTATGGGTACATTCCATGTCCATATTCTACCTAGTCTAAATATTTTATTTAAAAATATCATATTTTACCTAAGGGAAAGCACTTTCTGCTATCACACAAATATTATGTGCATCATATTCTACAAACATGATTATCAAGTGATAGATACATTACAAAAAAACAAAACGCTTACAATAAATAAAGTAAAATATATTACTATTACTGGTTTAACAAATTAAAAAGTAAGATGTTATATTACAAGTTACTAACAATAGTAATATACTACAGTAACATGTTACTTTTATCACTGGCGGTCAACCAAATTACCCAATAGTCTACATAATTAATCATTATAATTACTACTTCATTACCTTTGCCTACTGTACAAATGTTACACACATTATTGACATCATACTGTTTATTTTCATATGTGTTTAATATATTAAAAGCTCAGATGACCAGGTTAAAGTAAAAATTGGGCAGAGAATATAAAGGGGCAAAAGGGGCCTAGTGTAAGAAAGCCCAGGGGTTATTTTTGAAGCAATGCTAATGAATTATAAATGAAAAGTGGATAGCTTGAGCATTAACATTCAGAAATGGATGGCCTTTGAGAAAACGTACTGCGTGTTTGAAGGAATTCGGTTCTGTAAATATATATTTACATTCCTTTTTCGGAATGTAAATATAGCTGGAAATGTATTTCAGACATTCAATAGATATTACTAAAATTCGTAAAGATACAAAATATTTAAAATGTAATATGTACAATGTTTGTGTTCTTGTGTTCACCTTAGCAAATGTAGATCCTTTCCCCTCAGACTGTATGGTGATGGTTTGAGTCCGGCGTTGCAGAATCTGATCAATATCTTCTTCGCAGAACTTTGAGCCTTCATCTTCTTCATCCATAAGGGCACCATAGGCACCTTTCCTCAAGAGATCTTCTACTTCTATCTTAGACAGCTGCTGTACCTTTGACCGTTATAATAATGAGAATAACAAGCAAGATTGTTATTTTTGTCACAATAATATAATTTAGTCTGCTTCAGTTTAATAGAAAGTTGAGCATAGACTACACAAGTGTGTATTTAAAAAAAAGTTTTTTCCTCCCTAAACAAATGGTCCATGTAAAAAACACCAAAACTTACATTATAAACAAACTTGGCTGATTCTATTTTCCAATATACACTGTACAGACAATGTTTGTGAACACCTGATCATCACCATCTATGTACTGTTTCAGAACAAATTACTCCAGATTTAATCACCCCTTCTTTGCTGTTGTAATAACCTCCCTCTTCTAATAAACAGTTAAAAATCTGTGAGAAGGGTTTGAGTTTTCCACTGAATACACGTTCCCTCCTACATAAAAACGATGTTTTTGCTTGAAGTTGTTGGGTCCTGTAGGAGGCTTGACACCAAATCACACATCTAAAAATAGATTGTAGTAACGTAGAGCACACACCCCGTTAAGACTGCCTTTGCGATTGATATCCTGGAGAACAGCCTTGTCCAGACCCAGTTTCAAACTGGCTTTGTCAAACATCTCCCTCTCATATGAATTGCGTGTAATAAGACGATAAACCTTAACAGCTTTGCTTTGGCCGATCCGATGACAGCGAGCTTGGGCCTACGAGTTTGAAAAAGAATGAAGAACAAAGGTTAGGTTTTTAAATTTAAAAATTACCCAAGATTGCCACTGTTGTATACTTTAGTGGCACAATCCATTATTTCTGAACACTGGATTTCTTCTTCGCTGCTTGGTGTATTTTTACACTCCTTTACTCCTCAATGTGATAAGGGAAGTACTTATCTTAGGCCTACTGACAGCAATATATCTACAGTATTTAATTTTATAAACAGCCTATTATTACAAATGTTAAAAGCCTCTAGACTTCCTACAACAATCCTGACCTTGCGTGTAGATACATGGGATAAATATACTGAATTGGTGACCTGCAGATCATTCTGTGGGTTCCAGTCGGAGTCGAATATGATGCAAGTATCTGCAGCAGTGAGGTTGATGCCTAGTCCTCCTGCTCTTGTGCACAGGAGAAAGACGAAACGGTCCGAGTCCACCTTACAAAATCTATCAATAGCCGCTTGTCGCAGATTCCCTCTGACTCTGCCATCAATACGCTCGTATGTGTACCTGAAAGACAGTACAGTTTAATATTAAAAGCCCCATCTGAATTTACTTTATACTTAATGAAAGTCTGTGGAGTTTGCTTCCTGCCACTATCGCACACTTTTCTGCCACTTTTTTTTTTCTCCGCACCTTATGGTGTTTTTGAGTGTCAAACACTTCTTTCCTTCAAGCAAGTCTCATCAGCATCAATGAACCCATTAGCATGCGTCATGCTTATCAGAATGCCCAGAGATGTGTTATATTTTGAGAGGCCTGACTACAGTGTGTGTGACACAGCATTTAAAAAATTCTACGAAACCAAAAGTATGACTTTATTTTAGCATCCTTAATAATGTTAATGCAACATATCAATCATATACAAAAGGATATTGCTTTGAAGATGGGCAACATGACAAAATTAATAAGATAACAAATTAAAGAGCAGGAAAATGTTCCATCTTACTATGCGTTCACACCGAACGTGGCGAGGAGAGGTTAATTATTGCGGTAGCCTAAATAGCCTAGAAGAGTTTGTAATTAAAATTAATGTTATTTCAATTAAAGACAAAGTCTAGTAAGTGATTCTAATAATGTTATAATAATAAGAAATATAATATAATAATAATAAAAAATATTAAATTAGACTAGCAACTCACAATGAACAGAAGCCACACCATACAAATGGCTTATAATTTGTTTATTTCTACAATAATCATCAATCAATCTATCTATCAATTTCTTGCTTTCTTCCACATTTGGTCAGTCTCCACAAGTTCAACAAGCTTGATTGCTTTGCGGCCCCTTTAAATACAGGAAAGGCATTCGGTCTGACGCCAACAGCGTCAAAGAGCGGCGACAGGCGTCGGGGCAGGGAGAGTGAAATTTGAAATTTTGAACTTTTTAAAACTACCTTTAAAATCCTCACCACTGGATTCCCCCTCCTGGGAGTAAAATAGGACATTAATGTGACTGGAATTTTAGCAGGTTTAGCAAATCTTTGCCAACTTTTTGAAGCTTATTTACTAAATTTAGTACATAGTTTTGTTTTTTGCCCAGTTTCGCTTTGGCTTATGGCCAGAGAGAGCTCTCAGAGAGAGAAATCGAACATTGAACTGTATCCAGTTAGAATTTCATGAGGTACAGCATCTGTTAACATCTGTTAATATGAACATTCCGAATTTGATTCTAGCTTTCATACATTTTGTTTTGTTAGTATTAACAGACTGTGTTGGGCATGAATATGCAGAAACAGCACTGTACATTGAGCATAACCATTGTTCAGTAAACAGTGAACTGAGCGGTTCAGTTTGCAAAAAAGGAAGTGATTGTTGTTAACATGCAGGGTGGGGAATGTGAGCAGCAAATGGAATTCCTAATATCGCTATTATGTGAGCTGAAGAAAGAAGTGACTAAGCTTTTTCAGTTTACCCTATTAAACTATAAAAAAAAATTTGGTACTGAGCACTTAATTCAAAATTAAAGATTGTGAACTATGAACATGAAATGTTTAATTTAGTTAATCTATCTAATTTCTGTGAAGTGTGAATAACTTACAAAAGTGTTAACAGACAACTTCAAGTTGTGATTTGTGGTAGTTTTTAATAAGACAAGTGCTCCTTTATGAGAATTATGAGAATTTATGCGATATAGCAATAAATAAGAGAGATGTTTTATTTTATTTATTTATTTTTACCTCAGCTAAACAAAGAATTAAACGAAACAAGGATTACTACTACTCACCAGAACTCGTGACTGGACTCCTAACTGAATATTAAAACATTGCATGCTTTGGGAGCGTGTTGGTATTAGGCTGTTTTTAAAAGTTATTTTGAAAATGAATAAGTAATGAACAGTCAGTTTTATCCTAATGTCATGTAGGCAAGATAGTTCAAGGTTGATAAAACAATGTTTAGATAGCACTGAGTGCATGATCCCAACCAACAGTTGTAACCATATGACAATGTCCAGCCAATATTAGGGCTTCTGCTGGGGAAAGTGCCAATAAAAAAAATCATTTCACTCTAAGTAACAATATATGGTTGGGAAACAGCATCATCATTTTGACATATGATGTCATTCACAAAAATTGCCACAAACATGTTTTTTACTATGTATAAATGAGTTTATATGGTGCAAAGTTCAGCAATGTACACGAGATACAGCTGCGCAAACACAAATGAAAAATGTCCATTTCCTTACAGACAGTTCTTACCCAGAAACTAAAAACTAATACTGTGGTACGTCAACAAGCAGAAAACCAAGCAAAGCGAGTCTACAGATTTTTTTTTTGTGGGTGTTTTTGCATGATGCAAGATTTAGTGAAGACATAGCATCATGGGTCCCAAGAATGTTAGCATGGACAGTAGCAAGAATAAACAGGAAGCCGCTTTCAGTTTCATTTTTTTAACGCAGCCGGTGCCAAGAGGAATAATAAAATAAGATTAAATGATGTTTAATGTCTATTTATTTAATATTTTACTTAATTTACATGCCTTTTCTAAATGTTTTGATTTTTGTTATATGCAAAAATGAGATTATAGTATTGGAAATTGGTAATATTGTTTGGGTGGCTGGAACAGATTAGCTGCATTTTCATTATTTTCTATGGGAAAATGCAATAGGCAATATGAATTTTTGACCTGAGAATGGAATAATTTGTTTGCAGAAGTACCACTGTATGATCTTCTCGTTTTATAAATTTAAATCCTAAAAGCCTTATTTATAAACAAGGTATGCTGCCATGCAGAAATCATGATTTATAAACATAATGGCAGGAAATTGTGTGTATGGCAGGAAACTTGTGTATGTTTATGGAAGCTTTGACCCATGTGCATACGTAATATTTTAAAATTTGTGAGATGTGAATCTGCAGGACATTACAGATAAATGCAGAAAATAGCAAACTCGCACAACATTTCATCTTAAATTATACAGCTCTATAATAACTGTATACAGCTCCTTAGTGATGAAATATATTATAGCCTAAATAGAAGCCTATATCGATGTTTTGTTGCGCCTAATAACTATATGCAAGCTACACTTTGTTTAATCCCTTTCATGAATGAAATAACTTGTTATGGGTTAGTATTATATGTGGTTAATTACAGGCTGCATACAGCTGCACAGAAATTGCAGTTGCAGTAGAGATTACTTTTGATGATTTTTTTTTTTGTTGTTAATAAGGAGATTGAAAATCCCAGGCAAAAAGTTCTACCTATAAATTTAAAGCAAGACAGTTTAATAAAGTAGAAATAACTGAACTTCTTAAAAAAATAAAAAATAAAACACCAAATTTGCCGTTCTGCACTAGCTAATACACATATACAGTGCCGTCCATAATTATTGCCACCCCTGGTTAAAATGTGCACTTTAGCTTCTAAAAAAATTCAGTTTTGTTCTAAATAACATACACTGTAAAAATAAATAAATAAATAAATAAATAAACTCTCGCCTTGCACCTCCAGGGGCTGGGTTTGATTCCCGGTCAGGCTCGAAAAAAAGACTAAGGTTGGAAATTATGTAATATTTACTGGCAAATTACCGCTCAGTGCATTATATTTTAAATCTTGTTTATCTGACTTACAAATTTCACATCTCAAACGTGATGTTTAAAACTCTCACTAGGATGCCGGCCCTGCTGTTCCTGCTGTCTTTTTTTTTTTTTAATCTATGCATGCACAATTTGTGAGCATCACACACTTTACAAAGTTTAAGAAGGCTTTTTTGTCCCTTCGTGTTGGTTTGAACTATATTAAATAGCATTCACTGAAATATTAATTAAAAAAATAATGTGTATATAAAGAACATTTACAATCATTGTTACAACATTTAGGAAAGCAACACCCTCAACAAGTTGGTTAAGCCACAGGAGGTTATTCCTTAAAAGGCTGGTGGTTTGAAGAGTACTGACTGCAGGTTTAAGAAGATTGTCAAGCAACCCGATTCATGAATTTGCTGGAGCTTCACAAGGAGTGAAGTGAGGCTGCAGTCAGTGCGTTAAGAACCACCATGCAAAGACGTTTTCAGGAAACAGGCTACAACTCTTGGATTCCTAGTATTAATCCAGTCCTGAACCAAACAACCTAAAAAGCGTCTAACTTGGGCTAAGGTTTTTTTTTTTTTTTTAGATGAAGGTAAATTTTACATTTCATTTCATCACAATCCCAGAGTGTGAAAAAAGAGTGAAGACTGGGCATCCAGTCTTATGTTTCCACTGTTGTGATATCATCTGCTGGTGTTGGTCCACTGTGTTTTATCAAGTCCAAAGTTGATGTAGCCATCTACTCTAAGATTTTAGTGCAAGTCATGCTTCCACCTGCTGACATGGAGGTGTCGACTTCCTTTTTCCGCAGGATGTACTGTAGCACCTCCCCACAGTGCCAAAACTATTACTACCTGGTTTGCTGACCAGCCGACTGTGCTTTACTGGCCAGACAACTGCCCAGAGAATATATGAGGTGTCAAAAGTAAGAGGCAAGAAACTCCTGAGCCAACAATATAGATGAGCAGAAGGTTGCCATCAAAGCAAGTTTGTTTTCAATATTGTCTCAGCAGTGACACAGGCTGATCGCCTACAAGCCAAAATGATGCAGTAATTTGTGTAAGATCAAGTATTGAGAGCATAAATGAACATACTGTTCAAAAGTTGGTAATTTCCCTAATGTAAATTCTTTTTGCTTGATCTTATTCTATTATTTTTAGATAATAAAAAAAAAAATTGTATCCTAACACTGTATGTATACATCTCTACAATTATATCCAATTTTCCATACCAGAACTCCAGTTCATTCCAGGGTCTATTGAATTCCAACAGAAGCACATCTCATTCTACTGCATGAAGTGTTCATTAGGTGATCACCCACATGAAATCTTATTTAATGAGGAAAAATACAAAAAAATACTGCTGTGATCATCAGGGACCAGTTATATAATTACACCTCAAAGGTGACAGAAATTTAAAAAATAATTGATCATGCCAAAAGAGCTTGAAAGAAAAGTTTTGAGTGAGGAAAAGAAGAATTCATCTTTGGCTTTACTGGCACAGGGATACAGTGAGGGTCAGGGTGCTTCAACCTTCACATTTCAAAGACAACAGTACACAAGTTCAAGCAGCAGACACTGGGGATAACGAAGCTACAGAGTGGCATAGAGCAAAATCAAATATCTACTGACAGGGATAACTGCAAACTCATCTTGTACAGATGCAAATGCAGCAAAATAAATAAGGTCAGTACTTCACACTACAGATAACAAAAAACAAACAAACACATTATGAAGCAACTCAAAATGAAATGTTTTTCAATTACACATGGCTTTCTCTGACAAATACTGAAAGCAAAAATATGTGTGAAGGTGGTCCTGTTACAGGCTTAATTAAGCATCTAAATGGAGGAAACGGCATTTACTAATGTCCACGGACTTGAGATTTCACACGGTCATTGACTACAAAGAATTTGCATCCGAGTATTAAAATTAATCCTTATGTTGAGTTCCTTTTGCGCATGTGAAATGGCTGTATTTCATGAATGGTAAATGCAATATTTTTGTGAAACAATTTGAATTAAAGCTCAGGGTCTACAAATCCACTGTGGTGTACAAAGGCAGAATTATAAAAATGCTGCCACTGTCCAAATAATTATGGAACGAATGTATATTTTGTACTACATGTTGCTGGCAACTTTGAAACTATAACGTACACACTCACCTTCTCTGAATGAGGTAGTCCTCTAGTATATCTAAGCACCGGACCATCTGGGAGAACACCAACACTTTATGTCCCCCAGCAATGAGTTTGGGCAGCAGCTTGTCAATAAGCACCAATTTCCCTGCAGCCTGGATCATAGCCTGGAGCTGGAAATCTGGTGCATCAGGATTGTGGTTTTTCCTAAAGCTATCCAAAATCTTTTCTTCAGCACCTAAGAGAAAAGAACATAGTGGGTACATACTGTATACACAGTGGAAAGAACATAAAGGGTACATATACATTTTATATTGTTTATATACTGTAGGAGTGTGTGACTGCATGTCTGTTTACCTGTGATAAGATATGGATGATTACAGCACTTGCGTAGCTCCATCATAGTGTTGATGAGGTTGGGCATATTGTGTTGGTTGGCTCCCTTTGCCAGAAAGGAAAAGTTTTTCTCCAATATGGCCCGGTAATATTTCTTCTGGATATTGGTGAGTTCCACCTCAATGATGGTTTCTTCTTTGGGGGCCAAATTCTTTTCCACATCATCCTTCAGCCGTCTTAACATCATAGGCTTCAAAATTGCTTGAAGCTTTTTAACCTGGTGGCATTCATGTGATTAAGTTGGCAGGTGATATACACTTCATTTTAAAACAATAGTTTTTTTTTTTAAGTTATAATGTAAATGTATGTATTTGAAAAGTTATTATAAGTTATTATAATTTTTTTAAATAGTCAATGATAAGAGTTTGTTGCACACAAATTATTTTAAAATTATATAAACTGCTATGTTTCTCATTAAGGATAAGAAACATTAAACACAATAATAAGCATTTAGTTTACAATGCATCGTCAGCCTTCTCATTCTTTCACCTCAGAAATATTGGCAAGATAAGGAATATATCGTCACTAAACGAAGCAGAAAAACTAGTTCATGCTTTTATCACCTCTAGGTTGGACTATTGCAACGCCTTACTGTCTGGTTGTTCAACTAGGAGCATAAACAAGCTTCAGTTAGTCCAGAATGCAGCAGCGAAAGTCATCACTAGAACCAGAAGATACGAGCACATTACCCCTATTTTATCCACACTGCACTGGCGCCGCAGTATCTCAGTGAACTGCTAGTGTCTTACGATTCGCCACGCCTACTTCAATCAGTGGATGCAGGCTGCTTGTAAGTACCACGTATTATTAAAACTACAGCAGGGGCAGACCTTTTTCTTACAAAGCCCAAAAGTTATGGAATAGTCTTCCAATTAATGTTCGGGACTCAGACACAGTCTCAGTTTAAGTCTAGGCTAAAAACCTATTTATTTAGCTCAGCATTTTTGTAAATAGATTTGCCTTAGGTAAAGGAGCAGATCTGGGGCACTCATGGACAGAGTATTATGGTGAACTGGTATGTTTAGATGCTGTCTTCCCCACATTCACTGATCACTCAGGTTTGTGGATGGTGAAGTGATTGGTCGCTTTACATCTCAGGGAGCCCTCATGTCTGTGTTTCCTTCTGGCTGTCCCTTTTAGTTATGCTCTCAGAGTCCCTGCTTACACTCTGCACTAAATATACATTCACCTTATACATTGTGTGACTGTGACCATACCTAACTGCCAGAGATTCTCTTCTGCTCTTCCCTGTCTCTGTCTCCCTGCCTCTGTGTCGAGCTATACATGTCGCTCCTGAGCTGCCAGTGATCCAGACCCCCTTTGCCCTCTGGACCTGTCTGACTCGTCCTGGTGTCCCGCTTCTGGCTAGAGAGCTCATTGCATGTGTGGTCTGCTTGGGTGGTGACTGAGGACGGATCTACTTTTCCATGAAGCTGGTCCTGGCCTTGGCTGGTGTTGACAGCTGATCTCTGAGGACTTGTGACTGCAGGTTGTGACTGTAGTTCAGGACTGGAGTTTCCTACAGTCCACCAGAGCCTCCAATAACAAACTGGACTCCATATTAACTTAAACACATCTCCTGTTATACTGAACTTCCAGCCTCCTAACACACAGTATGAATGCTGATCAATCCCTGCTATCCATTATCACCCAAATAAGGATGGGTTCCCTGTTGAGTCTGGTTCCTCTCAAGGTTTCTTCCTACTGCCATCTCAAGAAGTTTTTCCTTGCCGCAGTCGCCCTCGGGTTGCTCATCATGGACAATTTATAACTTTGATTCATACACATTTACATTTCATGCAAACTTAGATAATTCTTTTGATTGTGTAAAGCTGCTTTGCCACAATGTCAATTGTTAAAAGCGCTATACAAATGAAATTTAATTGAATTCTCTTCTGCCAGTTTTGGAAGCTGATGACAGCACTATCACAGTACAAGCATTAATTACAGCACACAATGAGGTGGCCAAAGTTCTTTCGTGGATGTCTTTCATGAAAGTATGTCTCAAATACAGGAGGAAAAATATGCTATGTCAAAAAAATATTCATCAACATCAGATTGAACATGGAGCAGCCTTGCAAAAGTATGAAAAGAAGAACGAACAATAATTCAGAAGTCCATCAATAGTTAGTGGGCAGTAAGGGACTGATTTCTGGAGAGACTGCATGACAAATTTTGATCTCAGTCTTCCCAGGTGAAGATTGTGTGCATACAGTGTGTTTATGGTGTCCTCTGATAATGTTTATTAGTTAACTGTCAAAGGCATATTTTACAGTAACTATAGGAACTTTTAACTAAATAGACACCTAGTACTATATTTAAAAAAATAGTATAAAAGTAATAATGGTTTACTAAAACAACAACAACAACAAAAAGTACTGTATTTCCTAGGGGCATACCTTAAAATATACATTTATAAACTAAAAGGTGTGCTGCAATATAATAGGTCTACCTATATGTTTTCTTAAAAGTATACTTTACAGTATAGTTGCAGCACAAAATAAAACTGAAATGTAATCTAGTTGTATACTCAAAGTTTACTACTATTACACTAACAGTATACTTCAAAGTATACTTTTATTATAATTAATTACTGAACCAATTTAGTTCCAGAAGTATGGAAATAGTACATTTACAAGTACATTACTAGTACATTCATATTAGTATACTAATTAGATGTATTCATTTTATGTACTGTATTTTATTTTTGTTTTATTTCTGTTTTTACTTGATTTTTACTTTTTTTCTGACATGTCCAGCACTTTGGTCAACCTTGAGTTGTTTTTAAATGTGCTTTATAAATAAAAGTGAAGTGAAGTACATGGACTATACTTGAAAAATATCTATGTCTCTAATGTTCACCAAAAAAGAATGCTTAAAGTTAAATTTATTAAGTTAATGATGCTCACACGGACCCATCACATGACAGGTTTGTTTCTGCATGTGGGTCAGTTTAATAGCAAAGGTTTGTTTGTCTAAAAACAAAAAACAACAAACACACAAAAACGCATTTGGCTAGAAACTAGCATATGGGCCGAATTTGCCTACAATGTGAATGTAAGCCTTAAGGAAGTAGTTAGAATCAGAATAAAAAAGATTACATTTCATTTGACCTGTAAAAATCACATTTTACAAAAAGCACACAAAACAAATACGAGATCTATAAGGAGAGATGTTTTGCCTATTTTCTCCAGAGCATGCAAGAATATAGCAATGTCTGATTTCAAGTCCCTGCATATACAGCAGGAGTACAGGAATCCATTTAATCAATCCAAGCAGTCTGTAGCTGGCAATTGACTCAATATTTTATAATCTAAAGAGTAAAATACTACTATTTTCATAGTAGTATTGTACTTGTTTAATACTACTGAGGCGTGTTTGCGTTTTGACTTTTCAGCTTTTTAAACCTGATTTCACCTCAATGTCTAGCCAACAATTCTCTCCATGTTTATTTTTATTTTATTGTTTGTAATTTGTAGAATAATGTGAATCTTTACATTTCATGCAAGTCCTTTTAAGGCTATTACAACCTAATAAATTAAGACACAAAAACAGTAATGTTATAGCAGAATGATTAAATGTTCCTTGTGCATGATTTCAGTGTGTTTGGAGGCTTTTAGGTATTATAAAAATATTCATCATGCCTATCTCTTGAAATTAAATAATGCTCTTTGTACATAAGCTCCTAGTTTAATCATTCTATATTCCTGTAGAATCTTCAGCTGGTTAATAGTAACTAAGTTAACCTGCTAGATGTAGAACTATAGAGTGAGGAGAAACCCAACCTGCTCTTCAGTTTTTAGATCGCCAAACTCCTCAAGAAATGAGCTCTCTGAGGGAAACTGCACTGGCTCCAGGAAGTTGAGCAGACTGAAGAGTTCCTCCACAGAGTTTTGTAGAGGTGTACCTGTAAGGAGAACCTTATGCTCCTGAAGAGAGCAGGGAAAAATAGGAGAAAGATGAGTCAGAACGCTACGAGACTTAACTTCTTAAAGGTGTGAGAATGCATGTGGGAAGTTTTTTGTTATGCTCTGTTTTGTTATTTCTGACCAACCTGACTGCAGTATTTAATCACAATTTTTTTTTAATGTTAAATAAATCCTCCTAAGATTATAATGCATATTTTCAATCTAGATCAATACAGATTGCAGGTTGTATTTAGGGAGTTATAACAGAAACTCCAGTATTATTGGCACCCTTGATGAAAACTGTGCAAATCTACTTCTATAAACACATAATTAATAAATTTTTTACTTAATCAGGCAGTAAAAAAACTAATTATAACTTCTTAAAAACATGTTTAAAATTATATATAATATATAATATTATATATATAATAGGGGTAATGTGCAGTTGGCTGTTAGGTGGCTTTTATGGGGTAGCATGTCATTGCTATGCTTTTGGGAGGGTTTAACATGATCCCGGTTGGTTGCTCATTTGTAGCTAGTAGCTATGGCACACAGCATATCAAACAGCATCATTAACATTACAGATTACTATTTACAAACAACATTAACCTTGAACATACTAATTGGAAAAATAGGGAAGGGAAGATGGGAATAAACACACCAAGTTCATGAGTTTGAGTCCTTCCAATAGTTTACAGTTACGATTCTTCAGTCGATGGGCTTCGTCAATCACCACACAGCACCAATTAACCTTTTTCAGTTCAGGGCAATCAGCCATGATCATCTCAAATGTGGTGATTACACCATGAAACTTAAACACACCAGGTATTACGTTTCCCTGCAAAGAAGCAAACAGATTAAAAACCCAAACAAATACATTTTTATTAACCCTTAGCAATTACTTTCCCCCCCTTATTTATAACTGCAAATTAAACCAAACAACTTTCCTACTTGCCATACTGGATCACTATCTTGCTTTTCTAACAAACACACTCGCTAAAATCCAAAACATACTTCAAACAAAACCCAATACCTTCTTGTGTGTAATCAGCTCTTTAGGTAAAGAACTAAAAATAATGTAAGGTAAATACTCTTGAGTTAAAATCTAAAAAAAAAAAAGTGATGTTCATACTAACTATCCTTCCAACACACAAATAGTACTGTTTGCCTATGTAGTACACAATTGTGAAAAACTAATGACTAATCCTATTACTGGGTGTCACAGAGTAAAGTACAGTGTGGGTTCCATCAGGTTTCTAGTTTGTGTTGTCTCAGGGTGTTCTTGTTCATGTTGTCTGACTCATTAAGGAGCTGAATATACAGTTGAAGTTGGACGTCTACATACATTTACAAGTGGAAGTCATTGAAAGTGATTTTCTTTTTAACCACTCTACAGATTTCAAGTTAAACTATTTTGGAAAGTCAGTTAGGACACCTATTTGTATGACAAATAATTTTTTTTTCCAAAAACTGTTTTCAGATCGATTATTTCACACATAATTCACTACATCACAATGCCAGTCAGTGAGAAATTTACATACACTCAGCTGACTGTTCCTTTATTCCAGAAAATTATGTCATGACTTTAGAAGCTTACTAATTTAGAAAGTACCCCATTCATCTAAAAAGTACTGCACAAGCATTGAACACCATGGGAACATAACACAGACATTATTCCGCTCAGCAAGAAGGCACATTCTGTCTCCTAGAGATGGACATATTTTTGTATGAAAAAAAAAAAACAAATAAATCCCAGAACAACAACAAAGGACCTTGTGAAGACACTGGAGTAAACAGGCACAGAAGTATCTATATCAGTTTAACAACAAACTGGACTCTATCTTAACTCAATGACCTCAACTGAAGCCTATTTAACAAAAAACTGGACTCTATCTTAACTCAATGACCTCAACTGAAGCCTATTTAACAAAAAACTGGACTCTATCCTAACTCAATGACCTCAACTGAAGCCTATTTAACAAAAAACTGGACTCTATCTTAACTTAACGACATCAACTGTTATATTGAACTGCCAGCCTGCTAACACACAGTATGCCTGCACATCAATTCCTGTCATCATCCAAATGACTACGGGTTCCCTGCTGCGTCTGGTTTCTCTCAAGGTTTCTTCTTATTGCCATCTCGGGGAGTTTTTCCTTACCACTGTCGCCATCACCCTTGGCTTGCTCATCAGGGACAATCTTATCTTTGTTTCATACACATTCACATTTCATACAAACTTCTATAATTTTGTTTTTTTGATTGTGTAAAGCTGCTCCGCAACAATGACAATTGTTAAAAGCACTATACAAATAAAATTTAATTGAATTGAATGTCCACAGCAAAACAAGTCTTATAATTAACATAACCTGAAAGGCTGCTCAGCAAAGAAGAAGCCATTGCTTGAAAACCGCCAATAGAAAATCAGACTATAGTTTGCAGTTTGACTTTCTGGAGAAATGTCCTCAGATCTGATTAAACAACTGAATTGACCTGTTTGCCATAACAACCGTGGAGGAGCAACATCAGGCTTCTGCAAGAGGGAGCACTGCCCAAAATAGATGGTATAATGAGAAAGGAAGAGTACATTGATATATTGAAGCAATATCTCAAGACATCAGCCAGTAAGTAAAAACTTGATCACAAATGGGTCTTGCAAACAGCCCCCCAGCCTTCTTCCAAGTTTGTGGCTTAAAGGCAACAAAGTCGAGGCATTGGAGTGACCACAAAGCCCTAACCTCAATCCAATAGAAAATTTGTAGGCGGAACTAAAAAAAGGTGTGCGCAAGGAGGGAGGAATACAAATCTGATTTAGTTACACCAGTTCTGTCAGGAAAAATGGGCTAAAACTTCAGCAACTTGTGGAAGGCTACCTGAATTATTTGTAATGTTAAACAATTTAAAGGCAATGCTACCAAATGCTACCAAATACACTTTTTACCCACTGGGAATGTGATGTATAAAAAAAGCTAAAAGTAAATATTTTTTCTCTATTATTATTCTGTTATTTCATAAAATTAAAAACGAGTAGTGAGCCTAACTGACCTAAGAAAGGGAATGCGTACTTGGATTAAATGCCAGAAATTTAAACGTTAAACATATTTAGCTAAGGTGTATGTAAAGCTCCGACTTAAACTGTGTCTACATATAGCTTTCTGAACTGAGAAAATGTATATTGTTTAAGTATTGTATGTATGTACGTATATGTATTAAGTGTTACATAAAATTGAACTGAATTGGATTTACCTGTTCATCTCTGTGAAACATCTCGTACTGCAGGATCATCTGGCGGCTGATCTGACTACCATGATAAACAATTACATTAATCTTCGTCCATGTGCGAAATTCTCTCTCCCAGTTTGTAATGGTCGACAGAGGTGCGATGATTAGGAAGGGACCTCTCAAACCCATAAGGAATATCTCATAGAGGAATGTTATGGATTGGATGGTTTTTCCAAGACCCATTTCATCAGCTAGGATGCAATTTTTCCTAAAAAGGAAGATAATAGTATATATACACATTTGTATACAGTAGTTTTCTAGATATATATTATATATTATACACACACACACACACACACACACACACACACACACACACACACACACACACACACACACACACACACACACACACACAGAGAGATAAGCCATAAAACTACCACTTCATGGTGAACTGAATAACATTTATCATGAACTAAACACCAGTAAATTAGTGTCAGGATCATGTGGGGACCAAAGTTTAGCCCACCCTGTCCTTTCCTACAGAAAAGCTAATGTAGAAAATAAATTTTTAAAAAGTAAATGCTGACCACAATAGAAATATATCAGACCACCCAGTAAATCACAGCTGGGTGCAATAGGGAGATTGACATGCAGGAGTTTAAGGTTACTGATCCTGCCTCAAAATTCCCCATATCGCAATCCAAATGAGCATCTATGGAATGCACTGAATAAGTCCAATCCTTAGAAGCCCCATGCCACATCCCACAGAACTCAGTACCCACTGCTAATGTCACAGGGCTAGACACCAGAGTCGGTGACCTGTCTTGGTAGCACAAGGGGAACTTTAAGTCCAATATTATGCTATAATCACCAAATGTTTTACATTTTAATGTTATGGCTGACCGTTTTATCCATCCATCCATCATTGAACCTTTGAATTCCAACTAGGTACTGTGGAGTCCAGTGGTGACCATTGTATTCATGAACACTTTATCAGGAACACCTGCACACCTACACATTTATGGAATGATCTCATCAGCCAATCAAGTGGCACCAGGGCAATGCATAAATCATGCAGTTACTGACCATGATGTGAGCAGAAAAGCATGCATAACACTTTGATCATTTGCTATTGAAGCCCTTCCACCTTAAGGTTCAGTGTTCCACCTTTGTCAGCTAAGAACAGACAGCTAAGGCTGCAGGGGGAAAACGCTCAACAAACTTGAACAGTGGCCGTATATGATGAATTTCAATTTCTGCAGTGGCACACAGATGGCAAGTTCAGAATCTGGTCCAATCCATGAACCAAACCTGCCTTGTGTCAAGATTCCACACTTGTGGAGGTGGCAGTATAGTGTGGGAAAAGTTCTCTTGGCACACTTGTTCTTAGTCTGTTAATACCAATGACTTGGTATGGCATGAATGTCACAGCGTATTTTTACTACTTTTGGGAATATGAAAAGGAGTTCAAATGTTCATCAATGCCCTGCCTGGTTCACAGATCTAAATCCAGTGGAACACCTTTGGAAAGTGGTATAATGGGATATCTGCAGCATAGAAAGCCCACCTGGAAACTGGACTACATGATGCAAACATGTTAATATGTTTCCAACATCTCATTGAAACCAAGTCATGAAGAATTGAGATCGTTTGGAAAGCAAATGAAGGCCCAACCCAGCATTAATAAAGTATTCCTAATAAAGTGTTTTGTGTCTGTAGAGAGATCATTTTTTCTATTTTGAACATCAATCTTTTCAACATGCAGTGAGACACAGTAAGCCTGAAAAAGAAAAAGACTTTTCATTTGATTCAACTTTCAGAAGATTTTGAAAAATGTTTGTGAAGTCAGTGCATTATTACCTATTGTACCAATTGAAAAGAAGCCAATTCATGCCTTCTAGCTGGTATTCTCTGAGTTGGTTGCCATTTCTGTATTCGCGAGATTGTTCAAGCTTTTGCCATTTCTCCGGTGAAGGTCTCTCCTAAAGTGAAACAAACAAGTGAAAGTATATAACTACTGAGAGATACGGTCATGTAAAAAATTTGAATACCCTATTAAATCTTAATTTCTTGGAAATTTCAACATATTAATTTTTGAGATTGTTTTAATTTGTAGATGAAGGGTATTGAATTGCATTTAGGAAAAAAATGCACTTAGTTTTCACTTATATAAATAAAAAAAAAACATCAAAAATACATATTTCAACCAATGAAAAAGTTAGGACACCCCCATATTTATTTATAAACAAAATGGTTGAAATTGCTTATCAGGTGTATTTAATCAGCCATTTTCCTGTCCAGAAAATACTTTACAAGTGGAGACATTTAAGACAGCTAGCAAAATGGCCAAGCAAATTCACCCCAAGAGCAGACCGCAAGATGCCCAAAGAAGTCTCCAAAAACTCGAACACCTACAGCAAGCTCTTGCTACGATCATGTAAAAATGCATGCATCCACAATAAGAAAGAGACTAATATGACTAATTATCATGCGCGGTGTGCAAGGAGGAAACCTTTGGTTTTCATCAAAAGAACCTCATACCAACTGTGAAGCATGGGAGGCAGAAATGTCATGGGTTGAGGATGTTTGCAGCATCAGGACCTGGCCAACTTACCATCACAGAATCCACTATGAATTCTACATTTGTAGAATTCTACACCGGAGATGGTGTTCGAATTATTTTGAGATCCTCTGAGGTGATTTGAAACAGAATTCGATACAAGAAACCCATCAAACATCACATAGCTGAGGAGGGGAGGAAACCTTCTTCCAGTAGATGCCAAAGACTGGTAGATTACTACAAGAAACATCTAATTTCTCTTTTTTTTATTTTATCTTTTGCTTATTAAGTGAAAAGTAAGAATTTTGTTCAATATCCAATTTAATACCCTTAATCTACTAATACAAATCAAAACAAGATCAGAAATTAATATGTTGATCTGTATATCATTATATTTCTTAATAAAGAAATTAATATTCAATGGGGTGTCCTATTTTTTTTTCACATGACTGCATTCAAGAGCATAAGAAATAATTGCATTACATGCAAGTCTTACAAAAAACAAAAAAAGATTAAAAAGAAAAAAAGCAGTAACATCAGGCAGGGTTAGAATTTCAGGGTGATTAAGGAGGGTATCTTCACACATTGCATTTGTGTGTCCACTCGTTCATTTCAAACATGGATGACATTATACCAAAAAATGTGCTTAGAATTTTACTCTGGAGGATGGCAAGCAGTTAGTCGATTGCATTTGGTCATGTCCAGAAGAAGGAAGAAAGCCAGGTGCCTCGTTTTAGCAGCTGTTGCTAGCACTGCTATGAAATCTCACTGCTATCGCCCTAAACGATGGCTCCGAGCGCCCTATGCATGTCCTAAGGCAAAAACTTGCATGGATTCCCATCACCTCATTCACATTCAAGTTGCATAAATAAATAAATCAGATTTGGCCCACTTTGCTCAGCAGTGACCACAGCCTTAGGGCATAAGAAGAGTATTACTGTTCTCAATTAATAACTTAGGACTTTTAATATAGTGTTGCTTACAGATGTCCTATCGTCACATATTTCAAATTTCATATTCTCAAGCCCTTTTCTCCAGCTCATATTTAGGATCTCAAATTATTATAATATTGTTAAGTTCAATCAAAAAAAGAAATTACAGAAATTTTATAACAGAAATTCTGCACAATTATATAATTTTATGCACCCAATACTTGGTATGAGCTCCTAATGTAGCATGGCATGGAGCTGATCAGCCTGTGACACAGCTGAAGCATTATTGAAGACTAGGTTTCTGTAGCCCTTAAAGCTCAGAGCCATTAGCCATCATTTGTTTAGCTTTTTTTTTTTTTTTTTTGATAAAAATATATGGAGCTCAGGTTTGTACAGTATAGAGTGACACATCCTTTATTTAGCACAAAACAGGCAAAATAATGAACTGAATTTTAGTTAATTTTAACCTACTTTCCAAACTAATTTTAACCTACTTTCCAAACAGACTGAGCGAAAAATGAGGAAACTGGATCACACAGGCAAAAAAATAGCACAAATACACACAATTACGTGTTTCTATGGATGTTTTCGATTGTTGTTTCTATGACCAAAACAATTTAAATAATATCCTCATTTTATGAGTGCTGCATTTTTGCAACTTTATTCATATTCTAGTAGTGGCAAAATTTATACCAATCCCAGATTTTTAAAAAAAGTTATTAGAACTTTGGTTCTACCTGACATATACAAAAACCTAAATATACTGTCTGAAGTCTGAAGCCTCCCCATTAACACACTCCAAAAAGGCTTCTATATAGGCACAGGCTTCTATACAAGTACTGTATACAGTATATATTTATTTATTTTTAATCTAGAACATACAAGTTTCACTTTCAATTAAATTACACAAAAATATATATTTTTAAATATACTGGAGGATTCAGTTTGTGCAAAGATACAAAGACTATATTATTGTCTCAAAAGTGATGTGGAATACACTTTTTTAATATAAATGGATCAATGAAGTAGTGGGCAGAGAATTCTTTTTCACTCCTCACTTACTCTGAAGGCTCCCTACCTAGACACACTCCCCTTCCGCAGATGTGTGAAGGGGTGGGACCGCTACATTGGGCACAGCTGGTGAAGTTCTTTTCATCTCAGTGCCTCCATTTCACCTGTTTGAGCTCGTTTCCTAAAAGGCAGGCTAATCAGCTATTTAAGGTCACTTCACAAAGTGCACCGAAGAGAGTGGACCGAGCACCGCCAATTCACTTGGGTCAAAGGTCTTATAAATATGTAATGGAAAGTAAGAACTGGCATTTACAACGATGGCTACAGATGCAAGCAATGATTGGAAATATAGTGAGAAATGTGCATTGCTCAAGCTCAAGCACATAGAACATGAACTTTCAAACATAAAATAATAACTCCTGCATTAGATCTGACCTAAACATTTAGATTTGGAGGACTGGCCAGATTTTTACGATAAAAATGTGTTATATCATCATTTGTTTTAACATGGTGAGAACAGTGTGAAAAGGTGCACTGTTCTAGCATTTCATTCTGACCGTGTAAGAAAGAATTACACTGGTTTGTTGAAGTACCTCATAAAAGAATATTTTTTTGTGTGATTTAACCGGTATGAAAGATGTTGTAAAGGAACTGCAGAGCCCCTCACTAAAGCTGCTGTGAAAATGCAGGGTGATAAGTCAACAGCGAAAGTTCCACAGAGCATGTTGAAAAATACCAAGCAAATAAAACTGACAACTTGCCTGCCCAGTTACAAGCTTATTCAGTGACTGAAGTCCCTTGAAAATGTCATCTGGCCATAAAAAGCATGAACAGTTTGTCTAGTTTGTGAAGGTGTTCTGTTCTTTGTGTTCTTTGTGGTGTTTGTCTTGAAGGTGCACATGGTGGCCAAACTCATTGGTGAACTAACCAGAAAAGCAAATCAGACAGTTTAAGCTACAAGTGATGCAACATCTTGGAGAGACTTGGAAGTACTTTTGGGCAGTTAATGAAATCTTGAAACAGGCTCTATAACTCTCTGTACTTTTTTCTTTTGTACACATTTTTGGACCACTGTTAGAGATCTTTGACCCTACTTAATTCTTGTATGTCCTATGTGTGAAGATCTTTTGGCCATATGCTTTCACTTCTAAATTAATGAAAAAGAAAGGAGTCATGAATGAAGCACTAAAATGAATCGAAAAAATATTTTCATACAAGATAGATTGCTGAATGAGATGATAATTATTATGAATTATTAATCATTATGAATTAGATTATTATTTCTATTTGAGCATTTTCCAATAGCACCGTGTGCATCCCAAACCCTTCAGAGTAACTGTATAATTCACACTCTGCCTTCGGGTAAAATAAAAATGTGATATATGAACACAGAAAAATAAAAAAACAGATCTTCATGATGTACTCAGAACATAAATTCAGTTCAGATTAATTTAATGCAAAATCTTACAACAGGTGTGAGTTCTGGTATTTTCTTGAGCTCTTCAAACTCACGAATCTTCACAGGGTCTACATCCTCCTGGAGTTCCCAAGTGCTTTCCTCATAGGACAGAGAACACCACTTTACCAGGTAGTGCGTCACCTCCTGTTGAAACACATGCAATGTCTTCCAACAGCAGCCTTACACACAGACTGTATCGACTCTTTAATACCCGTATTATAATACTTCCCTCTCCAGTTTCTGTATCTGTAGTGATCGCAATCTCCAAAACACGATCTACTTCAACGTAGTCTGGATTAAAGAGGTCTTCATCCAGCTAGGGAGATTAAAACTGATATTACTGATACTGAGCAAAAATCTTAAAAAAAAACAAATAAATTAAAATACCTTGTAAAATGTAAATATTTAACTTTTGTTTTATTTTTGTTTGTGTGTGAAACCACAATTCTTTCTAAAGATTACTTTTGTCATTCACAAATTGATGTATGGTTATGGCATTTATGATTTATTTTTAGAACGTTCCATATAATAAAATATAACATAAGTAACTGATTTAGAGCAGCAAATTATCCAATTAATAAGATTCAATTATTATGATTTACATAAACATATTGACAGAATGAAATCTTACCTCTGAGAAAATGTGCTTCATTTGTGCTTGTTTGTTCCTGAAGCGCTTGATTTTTTGGTGAATGCGTGGGTCCTTTTCCAGCTCCTCCAATGTTGCCCATTTACAGTGAAGGTAGGAACTAACAACAAAATCATAAAAACACAAAGCAGCAGGAAATATTATTTTAGATGGGACGCCTATTGAGCAGAAATTTGTGTGTCAGACTGATTGGGACAATTTTGTAGCAGGAGCAAATTGTGAATTTTTTCACAATGGCTGACAGAATCCTTTCTTTGCAGAAATGTCATCTTTTACTAGATTAGGTCCCATTTAAATTGGATTTTGGACATAATTTGCCATGTATTATTATTATTTTTTTTTATTTTATAAAATGACTTAAAATTCGCTATATTAAAAACACTTGGCATCATCAAGGGATTCAACAAAACCTAGAATCTCGATTTGTTGAGTGCATCAACCATATCAACACCACATCAACGGGAGATCACCATAACACCATGGTGTGTGTTTCTACATTACTTTTTACCAAACTACTGTCACCTTGCTAATACTAAAGTTGAGACAAGTCATTTGAGTTGACTTTTATTTGTTAAGTCCTCTTTAATTATACTATAGTTAGTATAGAAGGCTACTGCTACTAGAGTGAGGCACTAGGTAGAACCAGCTCTGTGTGCACTGAAGAACTCGGTTTAAGATTTCTTAATTGGTTTTTAAAGCTTGTGAATGTTTGTACCTACCCATCATCACATGCCGTACCAGTGCTATACTCATCAGTGTTTCCCATACAGAGTATACTTGGAGCGCCTCCCAAGTACTGTATATTGACGGCCGCCCAAGTATATTTGCACCCCCATTTTATAAATCTGTCCTGGAGAACAATGCCATCTGAGATCAATTAAGTAGCGGATAAAGAATAAACAGGGTCATGAGCGGTAGCGCGAGAGCGGTGTCATATCCGATACTAATTTATTGATCATGGATGGTTAAAAAAAATAAGAAGGATGTACTGACGATCGCGTATACTCTGCAGAGAAACACTGTTTCGCATGGTCAATTGCCCTTCTTTATAAAACCCAGGGAGATTATTAAACCCCAAGCAGCACAGATCTGAGCGGTGGGTTGGATCTCTGGAATATGAAATGAATAGAAATATCAAATAACTAAAAATATTGTGTCAAAGGCCATATGTATTTATTGTTTGTTGTATGTAGTGAACCACTTTTGTGCTGGCAGGTAACGCTGGTCCGTTCCACAGGGAAGAAGAAGAGTCTTGAACAAATCAACTTAGTGGAAGAAATGGTTGGAAAAAAAATCATGATCAGAGGTCACCTAAATGCTTAAACGTTAATTTGCATTGTAAAAAATTAACAGCAGAAATCACAGCTTTGTTTAGTAGTCAAGTAAGAGCATTTGTGCACACACAGCTCGACAAGAACTCTCAGGACTGGGACTAAGAAAGCATTTTTAGTGGGGTTAATCAGAAGGCGGCTTTCAGAGCATAAAGACTGGATTTTGGAGCAATGAAAAAAGGTGTGTAGTCTAATAATTACAAATTTACTCTACTCCAGAGTAATACGGCTTAAAGGTTACATTGTAAGAAGGCAAGTACGCAGAGCAATGCACCCATCATGAGGGGGTTATGATACAGGGTTAATGAACAGGTTATACTTATAGCTGTATTCGGAGACTCAAATAGTAGAGACCTCGTGTGGAGGTGTGTGTTTGCTGGGGACAGTTCCGCTTTACCATGAGACGATCCTGGTCTCAGGTGATGCAGACAACTCCCCTTTGAGGACTTGTGACTGTTATCGCTCCATAGTTCAAGACTAGAATTTCTTTCAGTTTTGTACCTGAGCCTCCAATAACGACCATGCATGAGGGATCATTTTCACACATGGATAGACCACCATCTTGTATGCCATAACAGCTAAAGTGGTTGCACAAAATCTTAAGAGTGTGCAATGTTTTTCAGCGGGCAGTAATTTTCACCACTTAGCATTAACGTTAGGTACTTACAAATTTCTGTACTTCACATAAAACTCCTCTGACTCATCAGCTGGTTCTCCAGGGAATGTCTAAAATATAACAGATAAAACAGAAGAGGAAGGTGTTATCAAACACTTCTAACACCACACAAAAACTGTGATTAAAACAGTAAAATGGCCACCGCACCTCCTTCTTAACAGTCCGCACAGAGAGAATCTTTTCAATAATGTTGGCTTCATCTTCAGGGGGTTCCTAAGACGAAGAAGACAACCATGAATGGACTGAAAACCAGCAACAAACTAAACCAGTGAGACTGAGTAAAACACTTGGAAGGGTGTATAGGTTATGACGCATGACTTTGTGATGTGTAGTTTCTTTTTCCAATAATTCTGTTTGTTAAATATCTCCAAAGATGATCCCCACTTTGCTGTTGTATCCGCCTCCATTATTTTGGTAAGGTTTTCTGTGGGTGACTATGGGGAGTCAGGCCATTCAGTTACAAATGCATATCTTGTCCTGGTCTTGTCCTGAACATTGCCAGCTGATGTCAGCGAGCTGTTTATATATATTTTTTCTATTTATTTATTAATTTTTTTGTTTGTTTGTTTTGTTGATACTGGATATTGATGAAAACTTCAAAGCACTTCTGTAGGTCACTCTGGATAAGTGTATGAATGTACTAAATGTAAACACAATGTAAAATTGTGAAAGTGGGCTATAAGAAATAAGGTAGTGCAGATGTATGGTAAAATAATACGGTAGGAGATACTGAAGTTACCTCTGCTTGCCAAGCAAGGGTAGATGAGGAGAGGGCAGGAGCTCGCTCTGTTCCCAACACAGCAATAGTTTCACCATCATCGTCCACAACCTTAAAATCTAGATCTTCATTGTACTTTCGACGCTTCACCTGACGCCCTGATCTTCTCTTCTGGACAAGTGAAAGAACAAACTTTGTGTGTCATTCATACATACACACATGCACACGCACGCACACATATACATATATACACACACACGCATATATATACACAGTACAGACCAAAAGTTTGGACACACCTTCTCATTCAAAGAGTTTTCTTTATTGTGTTCTTTAGCCCAAACAAGTCTCTTCTGCTTGTTGCCTGTCCTTAGCAGTGGTTTCCTAGCAGATCTTCTACCATGAAGGCCTGATTCACACAGTCTCCTCTTAACAGTTGTTCTAGAGATGTGTCTGCTGCTAGAACTCTGTGTGGCATTGACCTGCTCTCTGATCTGAGCTTCTGTTAACCTGCGATTTCTGAGGCTGGTGACTCAGATGAACTTACCCCCCCCCGCAGCAGAGGTGACTCTTGGTCTTCCTTTTCTGGGCGGTCCGCATGTGAGCCAGTTTCTTTGTAGCGCTTGATGGTTTTTGTGACTGCACTTGGGGGCGCTTTCAAAGTTTTCCCAATTTTTCAGACTGACAATTTTTCTTAAAGTAATGATGGCCTCTCGTTTTTCTTTACTTGGCTGCTTTTTTCTTGCCGTAATACAAATTTAACCTCTTTGAATTTTTGTATGATTTGAGGTGTGTCACACCTCAATCATACACAATCATACACACACACACACACACACACACACACACACACACACACACACACAATCATTCACACACACACACACACACACAATCATGCCACACACACACACACAATCATGTGCACACACACACACAATCATGTGCACACACACACACAATCATGTGCACACACACACACAATCATGTGCACACACACACACAATCATGTGCACACACACACACAATCATGTGCACACACACACACAATCATGTGCACACACACACACAATCATGTGCACACACACACACAATCATGTGCACACACACACACACACAATCATGTGCACACACACACACAGTCATACAATCATGCGCACACACACACACACACACACAGTCATACAATCATGCCACACACACACAATCATGCCACACACACACAATCATGCCACACACACACAATCATACACACACACACACAATCATACACACACACACAATCATACACACACACACAATCATACACACACACACCTTGCATACAATCATGTTCAAAAGTTAACTTTAAGGTTAATGGTACAGAAAAATGCATTTTTTAAAATATTTTGGCCTGCCAACTTGATCTTGATTGTCAAGAAGTTAAGGCGGCAGTTCAGTGAGAAATTACAGTGAATTGGTTAGACAGAGAGCTGCGTTCGGTGAGTGATGTTTGGTAGATGAACATTTCTAGATTTCACCTGTTCTTGTTGTTTTGAAAGCAATAGTATAAGCAGTATTTCTGACGCATGTGATGCATATCACACTAGATGTCGATGCTATTGTGGTAAATGCCACACTCACGCTGGTAGCGGAAAGCAGTGCACTACTTAGAAGTGCTTACTGAAGCAGCTTAGCGCCAAATTCATGGGTCTGGTGCAAATTACAAAACACGCGAGGCA
>JAAGKR010000778.1:0-27554 GCA_011419295.1 Clarias macrocephalus
ATTCTTTCATAATCACTTCTTGGAGTTTGTCAGAATTAGTGGGTTTTTGTTTGTCCACCCGCCTCTTGAGGATTGACCACAAGTTCTCAATGGGATTATGATCTGGGGAGTTTCCAGGCCATGGACCCAAAATTTCAACGTTTTGGTCCCCGAGCCACTTAGTTATCACTTTTGCTTTATGGCACGGTGCTCCATCGTGCTGGAAAATGCAATGTTCTTCACCAAACTGTTGTTGGATTGTTGGAAGAAGTTGCTGTTGGAGGGTGTTTTGGTACCATTCTTTATTCATGGCTGTGTTTTTGGGCAAAATTGTGAGTGAGCCCACTCCCTTGGATGAGAAGCAACCCCACACATGAATGGTCTCAGGATGCTTTACTGTTGGCATGACACAGGACAGATGGTAGCATCACCTTTTCTTCTCCGGACAAGCCTTTTTCCAGATGCCCCAAACAATCGGAAAGAGGCTTCATTCGAGAATATGACTTTGCCCCAGTCCTCAGCAGTCCATTCGCCATACTTTTTGCACAAGATCAATCTGTCCCTGGTGTTTTTTTGGAGAGAAGTGGTTTCTTTGCTGCCCTTCTTGACACCAGGCCATCTTCCAAAAGTCTTCACCTCACTGTGTGTGCAGATGCGCTCACACCTGCCTGCTGCCATTCCTGAGTAGCTCTGCACTGGTGGCACTCCGATCCCGCAGCTGAATCCTCTTTAGGAGACGATCCTGACGCTTGCTGGACTTTTTTGGACGCCCTGAAGCCTTCTTAACAAGAATTGAACCTCTCTCCTTGAAGATCTTGATAATCCTCTAAATTGTTGATTTAGGTACAATCTTAGTAGCCACAATATCTTTGCCTGTGAAGCCATTTTTATGCAACACAATGATGGCTGCACGCATTTCTTTGCAGGTCACCATGGTTAATAATGAAAGAACAATGATTTCAAGCATCACCCTCCTTTTAACATGTCAAGTCTGCCATTCTAACCCAATCAGCCTGACATAATGATCTCCAGCCTTGTTCTCATCAACATTCCCACCTGAGTTAACAAGACGATTACTGAAATGATCTCAGCAGGTCCTTTAATGACAGCAACGAAATGCAGTGGAAAGTTTTTTTTTTCTAGATTAAGTTAATTTTCATGGCAAAGAAGGACTGTGCAATTCATCTGATCACTCTTCATAACATTCTGGAGTATATGCAAATTGCTATTATAAAAACTTAAGCAGCAACTTTTCCAATTTCCAATATTCATGTAATTCTCAAAACTTTTGGCCACGACTGTAGTTCAAAAAAGACAAGCGGATATAAATCTCAAACTAGTTGTTTTAAATTGAAGGAACTCCTTTGCATAATAAAGCTGTTGCCTTTCTTGTGCTTGAAATCACAGTAGTAGTTTAAATATGGCGCCGGATAGCCGAGGGAAAAAAGAGCTCAGAGTCAAGACTAACGTTCAGCACAAAACTTCTTTCAGCATCCTTTTTTTGGCCTCTTTCAGCGTCACAAAATTATACAAAACATAAAGTAAAAGTAAAGAACAGGGTAAAAGAAGAGAGCGTTTCAGGGATGAGCAGCACACCTGAGCTCCTACTCCGTTCTCTCCTTCTCAAGCACACACCTCCACAGCGCACACACCGGGGGAGGGGCGGCAACTCTTAAAAGAGTAACATACATACATAATGTGGTACACAACATACTGTAGTAGTGGCCATTACAATGGCCAGGGGTTTGCTTCATAAGAATTTGATGGCGTTTTGCTTTCAGCTGGGTCTGCATCACTGGCATCTGTTTTGTCCGTTTCCATTGTTCTTGTGAATTTAGCGCGTTTCTTCTCCCCGCTCATCAATCAATCAGTGCAGTGGCTTCCGGGGTGCAATTTTTTCTTTTCCCCTTTGCATTCTTTTTACTGTTTTTCTTTATCATTAATTAATTTTTTAGTCAGTAGCGAATATGATTCAAATATAGCGAAGTACAATACATCAAACAAAACATACTTAAGTAAAAGTAAAATTACAGATTTTAAAAAGTAGAAGTACACAAAAAAACTACTCAATTACTGCAACGCGAGTAAATGTAATTTGTTACTTTCCACCTCTAATCGTACCATCTCAGAAGTTTACATATTAGGGATCTAATACTCTAGGTCCAAGCTGCTTTTCCAGCATTACAAATGCTACACAAATAGCTGTTGAACTATGTTGCAGTATTGAATGGCTCATTGGTGACCACTCTGCTGCCGGCTACTGATTAGAGTTTAAAACTGAGCACTGAGACCTTTGGGTCACTGAGTAATTCCCCAGTCCTCAAATGCTCCCATGGTTTTTCATCACTGTTGACTTTGCATGCTTTCTTCCGAGCTAAAATATGTTGAGAAAAGAATTTGTTTTTTTTTTCCTTTTATGGTAGAACTCTTGTTTGTGAATATATTAAAATCCAGTAGCTTTCAAATGGCTCTTTGGAAAGACTCTGCTCTGCAATTGCGTGTACATTTAGAATTAGATTGCACAGTTGTGGTTACAAGTGAACATACACTCACCATAAACATGAATGTCATGGTGGTATTTGTCTTGCACAGATTTTTTTTTGAACGGGTCCTTTATTGGGGCAGAATGATTGTACAACATAAATTTTTTAATAGAAAGATTTAATAGAAGTATTCTACATACAGCAAACATAATATCTGACTAAATGTCCTTTAGCAAAACACTTTTGGTGTCCATCATCTGGATGCTAGCTTGTTATTTGGCCACTCTTCTTGGCAGAATGGGTACTGTTCGGTTAAATTTGTTGGCTTTCTGGCACGGATCTGACATTTAAGCATGGTCAACAAATTTTCCACAGAACTGAGGCTTCAGAACCTTAATGTTAGCCTGCTGTGTCCATTCCACAACCTCCTTTGATGCTTCTTCAACCTCTGAGGTAGTCCTATTTCTTCATTATTCCATCTACCACTATGCAGTGCAATGCACCAGTTTAACTGCCAGGAAAATGTTTCAAATGTATTAAACGAAGAAGAATACAGTACGTTTATGCATTTCTATTGCTTGATGCATCTGCTGCACCTCGATATGGTCACAGGTCCGACCTGAACCGAGGGAGAGGGACAAACACAAACGCACAGATGTGTCTGAAGTTTTCTGTTTATTATCAGCAAAAAGAGCATATTTAAGCTTTTGGCCAAGGTGCCCTGTGTCACGTATATATCAAAAGTCATTAAGATGTAATGTATGATGACCCAGAGACAGACTGATGATAGGAAGCGAATTAGCATTTTCCAGTCAGATAAAATGATTCCAGCCATTTACATGTATATTCGTCTAGAAAATAAATTAAATAAATAAATAAATAAATAAATAAATAAATAAATAAATAAATAAGTGTACAATTATTTGTCACTTGTGCTTTAAACACAGTGAAATGATTTTTTCACATATCCTAGTTAGGATTGAGGGTGAGAGCGCAGGATCTGCCAGGAACACATTAAAGGCCTTTCTCAGGGGTTCAAGTGGCAGTGGCAGCTTGCCAATGGTGGGGCTTAAACCCCCAAAGTTCCAATCACCCAGTGCCTTAACCATTTGATCCATCACTGCCCTGTGACTATAGGAAGTTATACTTTATAAGAAATGAGGAAGCACAGCTAACGGGTTAAAGAAGACATAGAACAATTAACACACTATTAAAAATCATTACAGCACCAATGCATGACATTACCTCCACCATGGGTGACAGGTTTTGGGGCTTCACCCTAAGTGCTTCACCTTTCCTCTAGAAGGTTCTTTCTTCGTTCATGTAGTCAGCTGTAAACATTAGTTGAGCTAGAAGTTGTCAGTTGGAGGACAGGGACTTTTTTGTAGATGGCAGCCTTTCAGTCCACGGCAATGTACTGTTCAAGTCAATGTTTAAGTCACACCAGGACTTCTGATGAAATGTCTTGTGAAAGAAGCAGTAAAATTGACTTTTGACTACTGATTGGCTCTACAGAAGACTTCAAGCACAGTGCAGTGATGGAACTCTTAGCCAGAGCAAAACATTTGAATGATGCAAACATTTTTATGGAAGCCTGTATGTCTGTGAATGATGATCCCAGCTGAGGAGGCCACTGCAGTTGTTACTCTAAATATTCAGTGAGTGAAATAAAATATTATATTATATTTGTAAATATTCAGTGAGATCCTTGAAAATTGAGGGATGCAGTGGAGGGATGTAGGACCTGCCAAAAGTGGTCCAAGGTAGGAAAACCAGTGGACCTTTGGCAGGATCTTGGGCAGCCAAGGCTCACTGATGCACATGAGGAGAGAAGGCTGGCTTACTGTATGTAGTCTGATTGAGAAGAAGAGCTACTAAAAGTCAAATTCCTGAAAAGGTTAATGCTGGTCAACATAGAAAGGCATCAGTACACACAGTGCATTACTGTTTTAGTTGCAGAAAGGAGGACCAACTCAATATTAGTCATATGGTCATAATGTTATGGCTGATTTCTTTTCTTTTATTAAAGCTGTTGTACATTCATATAGCCCCCCGGGGGATGTTATCAGTGAAAAATACAATATTTTATGGCATTCATCTTCACGCTGATTATGTAACCTTCATAAACATGTCTTATTCCGTTCCATTACTGAATTGTTTTTCACATGGGTTCATACATCTGTCTGTTTTAGACTGACTGGCCCATCTGGGTACTCACAGTTACTTTCATGAATAACAAGCATTTCTGTTTTCCCTGCACAGAATAAGAACAATATGAGCTTTCTAAAAAAAAAAAAAAGAAAAAAAGAAAAGAAAAAAAAGGAAAGAAAAAAAAGAAAAAAGTTGAACAAAAAAATAGAAGCAATTCCTTGTTTCTGTTTCATTTTAACATGTTTTAAATCCTTCTTTTGTGAATCCTATTCTGCCCTCAGAAATACCAGCTGTGCTTTATGCTTAATTGATTGATTCAAGAGATTTATGAGTAATTAAATATCTGGGGGGAAAAATCAATCTAAACACTATAACGGTGCAATTGCTGAGATACTGAACATCATCCAGGAACAAGTCCACACAAAGTGACAGATTTTTCAATAGAGGGAGCTACAACCTAGATCTACAGTTTCCATGTGTAGGCGTGAACTTTTGGACAGTCTTTCTAAACAAATTGACTTTCTCTGCCGATAACCAGCTGTAAAACAGAGTTATTTGTGCAGGGTAAATGTGTTATTTACATTGTTGCTACAAGCTGGCATGGCACAGCATTGTATAGTACAGGACGAGCGTCTGGTATCTTTGTCTGTCCGTCTGACACGTTCTGTAGTTCGTGTTAATCTTTGATAAATCCTGTGATATACTGTATCTTTTTATAATCTCTGCCAAGACGTGAAACTAGGACCATATTGTTAAGGGTGCATTTCTGAGGCACGAAGGAATGAGGAGAAAATTGAAATAAATTGTGCCGACTGGTTCTGAGTGATTGTGTGTAAATCATGACCATGCTTTGAATCAACAGTGTCATCCTCCTTCTGAAGCCTGACTCCTAAAGGCGAAAGCACGTGAAACATAGATTTTTCCTGAATTTTAGTTCGCTTCTTTTTTATTGTTGAATAAGTTCTGGTTTCTACAGTCATTGTTTTTGTAATTATATTCTTATCAGTTCTTGCTAAAATATTTAAGCATTGTGTTATTCAATCCTGTGCGTTTGCGCGTTCATGTGTGTTAACTGCAGTACGTTGACGTTCTTGGGTTCATACTGGCCCATAAATCTGCTAAATATGAGGTATATTCTGTCTCTCAGACATTTGGGACTATGTACTCTGTAGGGTGTGGTGGGGTTCGGTTTATTAGCATTCGGAACTTTTCCCACTTGAGACAGCTGCTAAAGTAAAACATCTGCATCGACTCTGGTGCAGGCTGCAGACAATAAGGGTGGAAGAAAACAAAGAAGGAGGCCTGATAAATATGGTGTTGGGGAGATAGTGAAAGAGACATTTGTGTTTGATTAAATAAAAGTGAATCAACTAATATTTCTAAAGCAGGTAATCTTTGAATTGAGTATTTAATTTCACTGGAGTTTCTGTTACAATAATGACAATTAATGGAAACCTGTTACCAAGGAATAAAGTAAAGAAAAGCTGTATTGATATACTCATGTCAGAGAAAAATAACAGTTATTTTAAAAAAAGTTTTTTTTTTTTTTTTTGGGATTTATAGTACTTATAGTCTGTGTCTGGATGTACTTTTTAATAAAGACTTCAAAGCACTTCTGTACAGTAAATCACTCCGAACAGGGTGTCTGCCAAATCCATACATTCATTTAAAAAAGCTCTAAAGAAGCTATGACCATCAGGTCTGCCCGTCATTGCTGCCTCTTAGCAATAAATTACAAAACAGAGGGGCAATTTTTGAGGCATGCGATTCAATATTCAGGAGTAACAACGGAAAAACAAATGCTTTTAATACGGTTGCTGTTGTTGTGGTTCTGCTCCCGTTAAGAGGCTACAGTGGACCATCCAAGCTGCACATTCAACACGGCACAGGTTTTATGCAGGCCGGGCTTAATACACTGACCAGGAATTGGACTTCGGCCTTCTGTTTGAGAGTTGAGGAGCCTACAACTACTTTTTTTTTTCTGTTTCACCACAGAGTCATCATAGCAGCAAGCCAAAGGCCTCCATGCAAAGAGATCACCAACCAGAAATGGGGCACGAGGATGAGTCAGACTGGTCCGAAGGGCAGAGGGGGTCTGGATCACTTGCAGCTCAGAAGCAGCATGTGTAGTTTGACAGAAAAAGTGAGAGAGAGAAAGAGAGAGAGAGAACAGTTAGGTATGGTCACAATCACACAAGACCAATGCCCTTACACTATTCATATTAATATTTCTTAATGTTAATACTTTTAATAGTTATACTATTGCTAATGTCACTTTAAGGATAAATCTAGAGACAGTATATTCACAGTAGATGAATTCTTTAGAGGTAGAAATGCAAGAGTGTAATCTGAGTCCTCTTTCATCCATGTCACGCAACTTGTCTCCCCACCTGTATAACTAAATGTGTAAAAGCCTTCCAAATACGCTGCCTGGCCAAAAAAAGACTTTGTTTTGACAGCCTTATGCAACATGACAAATATAACTCTGCTATAGCAGTATTGTTTTTTCGGATAAAATCTTGTATTGATGACGGGAGAATTGAAATGCAGCTCCATAACGTCTTCTCCAGAACATCCTGAATACTTTCAATGGCGTTTAGGTCAGGATTCTGTGATGGCTAATTCTTATGTGAAAATGCTCCCAGAACCACCCTTTTACAATGTGAGCCCAATGAATCTTGGTATAGTTGTCTGGAAAAATGCCCATGCCATCAAAAGGGGGGAAAAATTTTAATAATCTGCTCATTCAGTACATTCAGGTAATAAGCTGATTTCATTTTATTGCCATACTGTATAACATACTGTAGCTGAGCCTAGACCTGAGCAGAACAGAGCATAGCACCGCCTTCAGATCCAGAGGTTTGTACATTGGGCACCGTGTACAGGTGCATTGCTTCAGGTGCTTCCCTTCTCACCCAGACATGATCATCACTACATAACCTTTTTCCATTGCTCCAAATTCCAGTTTTATGCTCCCTGGTGAATTAGAGCATCTTTCAATGACTCCGGATGCGTCTTCTGACTTGATTGTTTAATAATTGAAAAGCTACTCATTGCATTTATTTAGGTTAAAAAATATATCAATCACTGTAGGAATTATACTATGAAAGACCTTCACAGCAATCTTTTGTATATTTCATATATAACAAGTTCTACATCACTTTTAAAATACCATTAAGTATTCAGAGAGGCTTGGCTAACCGCATGATCAAAGCGTGTGTGAAGACATGAGAACATGTGACATTTATCTCTCTCACTACATCCATTTTTTATCTACTTATTTTATGGTCACATATCAGGTCAGGACACTCAGATACAGAATTCAAAAGTCAGTAAAAAGAAAACAAACCTCTAAGCTTTAAGTGATGTAAAGCATAAAAGAAAATCATAGAAAATAAAATAGCTACACAGTACCAATAAATCAATCATGCTGACAGTTATTACACCAAGAGATGTAGATGTAACCTTAATAATCCTGCTCCTCTATTTCATATTCTATGACTGTTTTCCTTTTTTATATATCTGGTGGAATGTCTTTGAATGATTAATTTTATTTTACACATATCTCAAGAAAGGAGGATAGTAGCCCAGCTTCAAAGCTTCAAATATTTTTAAATGAGATGACAAGCTCAGCTGTTTTTGTGTGTAACAGGAATAGAAGTGCATCATACATTGTCTGTGTGTGTGTGTGTGTGTGTGTGTGTGTGTGTGTGTGTGTGTGTGTGTGTGTGTGTGTGTGTGTGTGTGTGTGTGTGTGTGTGTGTGTGTGTGTGTGTGTGTGTGTGTGTGTGTGTGTGTGTGTGTGTGTCTGTTTAAGTATGTGTGTGAGAGAGTGAGTGAGTGAGTGTGAAATCTAAATAGTTGAGAGAGTTCCACTGCCTAAACACACATTGTTTTGTGATTATGATAAATAACTGAGGAAACGACACATCGCTTTTTAAAGCACACACACATGATGAATACCCGGAACCAAGTAGGCTGGCATGTAGGTTCAGTTACAGGTTGAGAATTAGGAGCTTCCTGACACACGTTTTCCCGACATGGGTTTGCAGGACATTTACTTAACATGAACCCCGGCTGCACTCTAATGACTGTGGCCTGCATATTTTTCCTCCAATTACACCTCCAACCTTTAAATCAGTTGTCCAAATATGGAGCGTATTTACTGGCATTCTTTCTTGCTTAATTTACGGCATTTGTTACCCGCCCTTACACAAACTTTTGTAATTTCTGTCAAAAATTATATCCTCCAGAGCCATGATATAAGGCTCCCATTGATCTAATACTATATTTGAGAGACATTGTTAACGTCAAGGTTATCTTTATTTATTTACATTTTATTGCAGAGAGAGAGACTTGATGTGCCGATCTTATGTCCGAAGGGTTTGGCAGGTGGAGTCCAGCCATGCTTCTGGATCAAAGTGAACATACTGTAGTACAGTGCAGGCTGTAATCACTGCCTTTAGGTTGGTAGGCGCTCGACTGCTGTGGTGTTGTAAATAATAATTAGTATTCTGAGATTGGCAGCTACAGGACTGTAATAGAGAGAAGAGAGCAATAGGGTACTGTGGAAGTTGCTGTTACTGACATTTCGAATATACCTAGATTCCATGATATCACTTCATAATCACTGATAAAGTCATCCTGATTTTATGGTCGTATGCCTGTAACATGGTTACACATGTGTATGAATGCAAATGACAGTGCTTCTTCATTAAGAAATGAACTGTAACTGTAACGAGGTGATGAAACCTCGTCCACAAGGTGGTGAAAGTAAACTATTACTTCCAAAGATATGGATTTTAACACAAGAAGAAGAAAGAGATCAGCTTTCTCGTGTGGTTTCTTACTATAGCACCGCTGGCAGGTAGAAATGAGTGCTCACTAGTGGTCCATCCCAGGTTGTATTCCCACCTCACACACCAATGTTCCAGGGAGGGGCCCCAAATCCACTCTGGCAACGAGAAAGCAGTTACTAAAAATGTTGTTGTTAGTCTTGCAGCTACTCCCTTCAAGGGGTCGCCACAGCAGATCATCTGATGCACACAACAGGTTTTATGCAACCCTCCAATTCTATCCGGGTTTGGATCCTGCACTGCTCAGTGGCGTGGCATAGATTTGGGCATTGGCAGGGAATCAAACAATGATCTGGCACTGACGGGTCTGCCACATGACAGGTGATAAACACTTTTGCTTGTACTGTCAAGAGACTAGCTCAGCAGGTACCTGTATGTTGTCTAAGTCATTTTCTGAAACTAAATATTAAGGCCATATGGGCGTGCTGCTGTTTGAGAGATTTGGATGCCAAAGTCTGGCAACATAACAATGTTTCAGTTATTGTTCACGTGTGTGGTAAGTCTGTAACTGCCTATTAAATATTTACAACTAAGCATTTGTTATTCATTATTCGATTAAATATATTAAAGAGTCTTTATTTTGGATGCTTTCAAGTTGCCACTAGAAACCTGTACACAGATCCTTGCAGTTTTCATCACCAAATCAAACCCGAAATCCCAAGTTCCTTAAAGGGTCAAAGTTTACGCTGTATTTCATTCTCTTTATTGCTCCTTCTGGGTTTTTATTTTCTACTACAAACAGCGCATCCTTGTTCTCTGTTCAAATATGTAATCCTTAATTATGAAGATCGAACAGATACACAAGTTTAGCGGGAGTGCGTCTACAGACAATCTCCATGTTTCTTCTCCACCTTTCGCTTCCTTATTGAAGTTTAAGTAAAAAGGGATAAATATTCCAAAAAAAAATTATACATATGGTATGATGCAGAGCATATATTATACTGTATAATAAATTGTATAGAATATATATTTTTTCTGGAAATATGAATCCCTGAACTATCCTCTGACAAAAAGATATTCCCTTTTCAGTTGTAATTAAAGCCATGTGTGCATTTGTATTTAACCCCTTGTGGAATTACACGTCCAGGCAATAATGTGTATAACCCAAGGAGTGTTAATGCTTTGTTGTTTTATTTTTAATTAATATATCTGCAGTAATGTACAATTGTATGTGTCTGTGTGAACATATGCACATGAACTTGCAAATGTACGATTTAGTACATAAACAAACTGACAAAACTACCGGCATTAATGTAATTCTGTTGAACAGGCCTCAAAGAAAAGATGATACAGTGCTAGGCCAATTCCCATCTCCCTCTCCCAGTCTTCCCAAAGCTCAAATCTCTTATTACCGCCTGCCATTTAGACAAACGATACATTCATTTCCTGTGAACTTCAAAAATAATTGTGTGTGTGATGTGGTGCCCAAAGGCATAGTACAAATCATGAATAAGATTGTTCTTCTTGCATCTGGCAATGTTTTGTTGGAATTTTAACTACACATTCATTTGTAAGTAAGTGATGGGGTCTTGTGAAGTTGAGGGGTTTTATACTGTACATCAGATCATGCTTTTTTGGGAACATGAATTTCAAAACTTTTTTTCCAGCTCATGCAACTGCTCTATTAAACTGTTTAACCCCGCCCCATGTGAGTGGGTAGCATTTCATATCTACTGATAAACAGCTCTATGTGGTGCCTCTGATGGCTTGGACACGTGTTCTTATTAATTTTGTGGACAGCAAAATCATGCTAAAAACCCAGAGTAAGTTATATATTTTTCAATTATTTAAAGTTGCCACCTTTTGTTTTGATGACAGCTTTGCACAATCTTAAAATTCTCTCAGTCAGTCTCATGAGGTAGTCACCTGAAACGGGATTTGGGTGATTGTGGAGGCCAGGTCATCTGATGCAGCACTACATCATTCTCTTTCTTGGATAAATAGCTCTTACATAACCTAGAGGTGTGTTTGGGGTTATTGTCCTGTTGGATAACAAAGGATGGTCCCACAAAGTGCAAACCAGATGGGATGACAAGTCACTGCAAAATTCTGTGGTAGCCATGCTGGTTACTGTAAGTGTGTCCTCAATTTTGACTAAGCCAACAACAGTGTCACCGACAAAGCACCTACACACTATCACACCTCTACCTCGATGCTTCACAGTAAGAAGCACACATTCAGGACCTGTCAGTTCACCCTCTCTATGTCTAAAAAAAAAAAGACACTTCAATTAACCCCAAAAATCTCAAATGTGGAATCATCAGATTTCTTCTAGTCCATCCCTCTTTTTTTTTTTTTTTTTGGCCCAAGCAAATATTTTCTGCTTGTTCTTCTGAAGTAATTGTTTCTTTGCTGCAATTCGACCATGGAGGCCTGACTCATGCAGTCTCCTCTAAACAGTAGATTTTAAAATATGTCTGCTGCTTAAACTTCGGGCAGAATTTATGTGTGCTGTAATCAGAGGTGCTATAAATTTCTGAGGCTGGTCAATAAAATTACTGTAGCCTCTTCAGCAGATGTAGCACTCGGTCTTTCTTTCCTTGAGGGACAGTCCTCATGAGAGCCAGTTTCATCATAGTGTTTAATAGTTTTGGTGACTGCACTTGGGGATACATTTAAAGTTCTTAATATTTTTCAGATTAACTGACCTTCATTTCTTAAAGTAATAATGGATTGTTGTTCTATTTACTTGAGTGTTTTTGTGCTATACAGTGGATTTGCACAGTAGTTGTAGCAGCAGTAATATATCTGCACCTTTCCCCTGCAAAAGACAACTGATAGTCTAACGAAAGCACATTAGGAAGGCAAGAAACCAGTCCAGGTGACAATCTTGTGAATATAATGAGAGAATGCCTTGAGCGTGCCAAGCTGTCATCAAAGCTAAATATACAGTAGATACTTTATTCAATTCAATTCAATTCGATTAAATTTAATTCTATTTATACAGTGCTTTTAACAACGGTCATTTCTCAAAGCAGCTTCACAAAATCGAAAGAAAAGTATGAAATGTGTACGAGTGAGAAAAATGTCTATAGATCATAATGATTCGATGTCCCTGATGAGAAAGCCAAGGGTGACGGCGAGGTACTGTAGCCATGAAAAACTCCTTAGCAATAGAAAGAAACCTTGAGAGGAACCAGACTCAACAGGTAACCCATCCTCATTTGGGTCATAACAGATAGCAGGAATTTTATGCAGATATACTGCATAAAGGCAGCTGGAAGTTCAAAATTATCAGAAGATGTCTAAGTTAACATGGAGTTCAGTTCGGCACCAGGATGGCACCGGATGAGTCAGACTGGTGTGAAGGGCAGAGGGGGTCTGCTGAATCACTGGGAGCTCAGGAGCAGCATGTGTAGCTCCAAACCATCACAAAGCAGAATCCAGCTGCAGGTGACCCTCCTGATGCCTCAAGATCCTCGCAGGGTTGGCCTCTGTCTACTGGAGCTGGCACAATCGCCAGGTGCCTCGGGCTGGGTAGAAAAAAAAATAACAGGTGGAATAAAATGAGCATTGTTGCCGTTCATTATATTAGCAGCACTAGATGAGAGTGTGCATTTATATGTACTGCAGTATGAGGTCACAGGATAAATTATGTGTATGCCAGGTTAAAGGGATGTGTCTTGAGTCTACTTTTGAACTGGGAGAGTGTGTCTGAGCCCCGAATACTGTCAGGGAGGCTATTTAAAAAGCTTAGAAGCTAAATATGAAAACACTCTACTCCCTTTTGTAGATTTTGATATTCTGGAAACTACCAGAAATATAGAGTTTTGTAAATCTTAAGGAACGTGGCAGATTGTAACGTGTCAGAAGACTGGCTAGATATGTGGGAGCTGTACGTAAGTTTGTAATACTGTAATTTCTCAATTTAACAGGTAGCCAGTCTAGTGACTTACAGTATGGACTATCATATTGGGGTTATATGATCATATTTTCCTGATCTGGTGAGAACTTAGGGTTAGGGTTGAAGCTATTGACTTAGTTATTAAAGCTATTTACTTTAAATAGCTTTTCTGCATTAGATACAGATAAAATGTTCTTAAGCTTGGTAATATTTCTAAGGTGAAAAAAAAGCTGTTTTTGTACTATTGGAAATATGATTTCCAAGGGACATGTTGATGTCTTATATTACACCCAGGTCTTTCACTGTCGAGCTGGTAGTAAAAGTACTGTACATCCTTCTAAATGCAAGCTGAATTGTTAGAGCTTTTGTGTACTGGTTTTTGAACCAGTAAGTAACATTTCTGTCTTATCTGAATTTAGTGAGAGACGATTATCGGCCATCCAATCTTTTATATCTTGGACACTATCTGGTTTTGATGAGATGTATAACTGGCTATCATCAGCATAGCAATGGAAACTAATCCCATGTCTTCTAATGATGTAACCCAAGGGAAGCATGTATATGGAGAACAGCAGAGGTCCTAAAATGACCCTTGTGGAACCCCATATTTTACTGTCATGTAATTTTACTGGCATTACCGGTATATAATTGCAATCTGAGGTAGGACTTACCACCAGTCATATTAGACTTTAGATAATCTAAAATCTATAACATATTCTTGGGTGCTTAACACTTTCTTGTTTACTACATAATTCAATAAATGTTCCTTCAAGTTTGGATGTCTTCAGAATTAATGTACAATGATAAAAAAAAAATTTCAATATAGAAAAACCACAGAAGGATTAAAAATTTTTGACACACCTTGCATACTATACATTTTGCATACATATATTGCATACCATATCCCTTACAGTATATACACTCATGTATGATAGATAGATAGATAGATAGATAGATAGATAGATAGATAGATAGATAGATAGATAGATAGATAGATAGATAGATAGATAGATAGATAAGAAACTGGCAACATAGAATGTGAAAACATTTTTCTGGACCTGAAATGGTACTTTACTGTTTTATTGCATTTGAAAGGATATACTGAGACTTGCCCAAGCAGGCTTCTAAATGGAGCAGAGAAAAGACACTTTTATGTATTATTTTTGCCACAACTTTGCTGAGCCTAGACCTAAATCATAACGCTGCCTCCAGAGGCATCAGGCACTGTGCATGATGGGTCCATTGCTTCATGCGCTTCTCTTCTTATCCTTCTTACCCTGATTCACTCATAGCTCTTAATGTGGATCACATTTCCAATTGCTCAAAAGTCCAATCGGTATCCCCCGCTAGCAAACTGAAGGCTTTTTTCTGATTAGTTTCTCTAACAAGTGGTTGTCCTATGATCACACAGCTGTTTAAACCCAATCCTGTGAGTTCTCATTAAAATGTATGTGTGGAAATGATCTTACTTTAACTATTAAACATAGCTTTGATTTCTGCTAATGACTTTGTTACGATGCAACTTTCACAAAACTTTCATTTGTTAATGATTTTTTTCACCACATTCTTTTTAATGAAGTTGGCAGTTAAGCATTATTCCTCCAGATTGTAAGATTTTAACAATGCCATGGAGAGTTTTTCACCTGATACTATAATTTAAAATTTCATAGTTGTTTTCTCATCTTGATGCAGGTTAGGCAGTGTATGTAGGTGCTGTTTTTCACAGCTTTAAGAAAGATAAGATTCCTCTCTTGGTTGAATTTAATGTCAGGAACCCTTATTGTTGAATTGATGCAAAACCTATTTGGAAGGTTTCATTTCATAATCACTAATTTAGATAAAACATAGAGAGAGAGAAAAAAAAGTCATGGGCATACTAAATGTTTACATTTTGATTACAGTGGCAGCATTTTAATTAGCTCTTCATTAAATGATGGAAAATGGTGGGTATTATTCAGACCGGTCCTGATCATGACCAACAGTTACAAATATTCTGCCATTGAGCTCTCATAGACTTTTTTGGTTGTTGATGTTTTTAATACGAGTTCATCCTTATTGTTTTGTCAAAATGTAAGATTTTTCTTCATGGTAGACAATCAATAAAAAGAATGCATTTAAGGATAAATTATGCAAACTTTTACTATGCAAATTTTTTCAATTTCTGAAATCTGCCCAAAGGACATGCTCATTCCATGAACGCAATGGCAAGCCTTGTGATTCAAGCATCACCCTTAAGCACATCATGTGGGAACATCCATGCTCAGAACTTTTGGCAAAGCATAAGAAAATAACTAATAACTGTGATACATTGAAGGACTTTTCAGCTTCTATCATATTCTGTAATGTTTTAATGGCCATCACTTTTCCTGAACTGTGTATTTGATAACTATTAATTGGTAAGGTTCTAATGATGTCATTAATATATATGACGGACAACCAGGTAGATTAGGATAGGTACAGTATGCAAACAAATAAGTGTTATTTGGGTGAATAACATTGTGTGAGTGTTATTACAACCTCCTCATTGGTAGGAGATCTGATTATTGTGTCTAAACATATAAGAAAAGAAAAAATGTGCTAGACTATAGGCTCTTATTGTACTCATCTGGCCAAACTGTTTAACAAGCCACTTTGTGAGTGATCTCCAAGAAAACATAAAGCACAGCCTTGTTTCCAGATGCTCTCTAGCTGGGACCCCAGACACCCCACCCTCCCCCAAAACATACAAGCACACACACACACACACACACACACACACACACACACACACACACACACACACACACACACACACACACACACACACTGCTTCATGTGAAAAATCACTATCCTGTGTTGGGTGAAACAAACAGTGGTTTTATGGTGACTAATTGGAATACGCATTTTCCATCTGTGCTGTCTTGTGTTCCAGGGATAATGATTAAAAATTAGGGGGAAAAAAGAGTTTTAAATGTCTCAAGGTGCAGTTTTAAAGTCATATACACACAATATGAAAAATAAGCCAGGCAGCATTTTCTCTTTTGAACAGGTGTGTCTGTTGAAAAGAAAAAAAAGAAAAAAAAACTATATGAAAGATTTAAAAAGAAAGAAAGAAAGAAAGAAAGAAAGAAAGAAAGAAAGAAAGAAAAGTAGATTTTGATAGCATGGTTAATAAATGATTGTCTAAGTTTTATTTTCTTCATGAGTGAGTTCTAGATGCATGGCATGCATGCATGCTTGGGGTCTGGTGAGAAGATATGGTGACAATGAGTGTATAATGATGTAATGATGGTATAATGATTCACGGAAGAACTCCATTATAACAACAAAGGGCATACTGTATATTCCAACACCAAAACTTTTAATTCACCTATAGACAGGCGCCTCTTCTGTTTTTTTCATTGTAAATCTCACAAAAATAAGGTGATGGTCAGGGTAGACCTTACACAAACCAGTGAGAAACTGGACGTGTATCATGAGAGAACATGAGCAAGAGAGAGAGAGAGAGAGAGAGGAAAGGAGGAAAGGGGGCGGTGGTGGGGCCGTATAAAACCACCAGAGCACAAACCATGCTTTATCCTGCCAGTGCGTCCTGCGCAGAACATATTCACTCACAGGAAACCCCTAAGCTCTCCGCCAGCACTCTAACACACGCTCTCTCACACACTCACGCAAAGCAGCATGCTCACAAAGCGGATGGCCATGAGGAGAATGAATGAGAAGTGGAGAAGGATGGCTCTAACTTTAGTCTTCTGTGTTCTGCTGTTTCACAGTAAGTACCTGAGTAACAATTCACTAACTAACATACTGATGATTATTCTCTCTTTTTTTCTTCTTCTTCTTCTTATTTTTTTATATTCCCACCTGTTTGAAATTTTGCATCTGTTTCTGATCATGGCATTTCTATTTGTGGCTCAAGGTTCTGATTTTTATTTTTTTTATTATTTTATTTATTTTTTATTTTTTTAGCAATTTATCTAATGCTTTTATGCATTTCAGCTATTTCTATCTATTCTATTCTAATCTATTCATTCAGGTAAAGCAAAAATAAGTAGAAGAGTAAAATTCAGCCAGAGTGGCTGATTAAAAAACATCTAAGTTGAAATATTTTTTTTTCTCATTAGGATCATCTTAAACTTTACATAGTACTGTCAAACATACTGTAAAAAGACATACCTAGTAAATATTTAACAGGAGTAGGCTGGTTTTGAAAAAGTAGCGGGAAGTTGAAACAAAGAGGGCTGGCTTAGAGTGGAAACTTGCCGTTGAACATAATTATGGAGTTTATCCTACTCATGGACTGGGTGGAGCCGTGTGTAGAAAAAGAGGGTGTGTGTGTGTGTGTGTGTGTGCGTGATGGAAATATAGAAGACAGTAGGCAGTATGCAGCCATTTTCTGCTGTTATTAACAAGCCATATCAAAAGGAAAAACGTCTTATCCTCTCTGTTGTTCTTGCACAAAGGATGTGGTTGTTCCTGAGTTTACTTTATGCTCATCCAAAGGAAATGAGTGTTTATCTTACCAGCCACTGTAATGGATGAGGTTGTGTGTATGTTTTGTAACTAAGCAAGCGACTGCATGCCTGTCGATTGGTTGCATTAAAATACTTCAAGTTGATAGCAGGCATGCTCTGTTGTGTGTAGAGTCATTTCTAGCCTCTCCCACTCTGCCCATTCCTATTGAAGGTGAGAGCGGGATAGCGAGCAGTGCTACTGGTAATTGCAGGGTGAGGTCTGACTTGGGCACGGTTCTTAATTTCTTTTTTTTTTTCTTTTTTTCTTGTCCAATGGAACAACTTGGTGGAAGCAGGAGGTAGCCTTTACCAGTAAAAAAGACTTTGCAACAAAACGTTCACAGAAACACACCATTATTCGGCCAATAGTAGGGAAAAGGCAGCATAAACATGCTTATGAGGCATGAACAAATTCGATATTTATGATAAAAAGGAAACAATTACACGATCTGGCTTTTCACTCAGAGGTCATCCATGTCACGTCATTTTACACATTATTTCTTCAAGACACTTCAGACTAAATGTATCTATGCCACAGCAGTTAAACATTTTTTTAAAAATGAATCGATAAACCTTCGAAACTGCCCCGCCCTCTCCTGAAACACGGACTAACACACATGATCATTCCCACCAGTGTGTTACATTGTTGACACCTTTGTGTAATTGACACTAATGTGAGGGATTCTGCTTGGGGGTGGTCAATATTCACTTTCCAGTGAAACATGGAAAGATTGCTGAATTTCAGGACAGCAACAAGGTTCTTTAAGGTTTACATGCATCATAAAGAAGATGGCAGGAGTAGAAGGGCGTGTCAGTCACTCCGTTGCTGAATTATCTAAATTTATCATTTATAATTTATTTTAAAATAGAACAATTAAGTATAAATAGCAGTTTCATTATTTCTTGGACAAAACTCTTTGGACAGAGAGAAGCATTAGCGAGGCATTAGCTCCTTGCTCTGGTTATTCAGGTATAAGAGGGAGAGGAACATGAAATGACGTCAAAATTGTAGGCAGAAAGTGTGAACAGATCAAATGTACTCATACTTGCATGTACGGTTCATTTTCTCAAGCACTGGAGTAGAGCCTGAAGTCAGGTCAAAATCATGTTTTGAGTCATTTGCTTGTTTCCTCTGATTGTTTGTGAGTGACCATGTGCCTTTTCCCATCATGCTCTTTTTAGATGTAGCTCATTTTGCTCACTTTCTTTCTATACAAACTATATACAGTAAAATAACAGTAAGTCGAAATTCATTACAATTTCTATTAAAATATATTTGTAGCATAGGACGTAAAGTTGTTTTGTGTGTATTGTTTCGATTTATTTCTTTTGAATATACAGTGTGTTGTAGTTTTGGTTTGCTTATTATTTTGGCATAATCAGCTTCTGAAGATCATGTCCACACCCAGTGTGATCAGGAAGAAGTGTGTTTCCATTACTAATGTTGTTATTGCAACACATGTTGAGAAAAGTCCAGTCCAGATCTCCAATTACATACACAACACGCTTGGCAACAGCTGAGCCAGCCTGCAGAAAGTTTGAGGAGCACAGTACTTAATCCACACCCAAGCAAGCAGTTTTGCTGAAGTTTACTGGAGCAGATGTTGGCTTTCACAAGCTTTTTTTTTTTTTTTTTGCCATCGAGTACAAGCGCACATGATCTTGGCACAAGAGGAAGAGACGTTTTTGGCTCCAAGTGTCCATGTACATTATTGTGTCACCTTTCTGTAATAAAAGCAAGACAGATGGCAAATTTCAATACAAAAACCATCCCATGAGCAACAGCAAGATAATTATGTAGCCCTTTATCACTCTGCCTCGCATCTGGAACATTCCCTTTAACAGACAGTCAAGTCCCAAGCCAATATAAATATGAGCCAAAAATTGCCAGTCACTTTCTCATGGCCTTCAGCTATTCATTTCTGCAGTCTCAAACTGTTTTGGCAAAGTACACTTAACATCACGTACTTTCAGTTACAAAACTGTTTTCTTTGCGTGTGCTTTATCTCAAACAACCTACGTAGGAAATCAAGATATAGAGTAATTAGTGATATGGGGTGATGACCTTATGATAAAGCAATTTATTCCTTCACCATCACTAATGAATCAGTGGTTGGGGTGGAGCTTAATTCTATCCAATGAGCATTCACCATGAGGTGCAAAGACACGCTGGAGAAAGTGCAGGACCATGACACACACATTCATACACATTGAATCTTGGCATATTTGTTCTTAAAGAGGATGTGGAGTAAACATAAGGCGATATAAAGAGAACATTCAAAACTCCACACTATGCAACGTGCAGAACTGAATTGGAGACCCTTCAGCTATTAGGCAGCATGTCAACCCACTGTGCCACCTCAGATATTATTAATTATAATTGGAATATTATTAGAACACTAGATGAGAAGTAGATTGCTGATGAGTTCTGTATTTTTATACAACAAAACAAACAGCATCACACTCCTAGCAACAGAGCACACAACGCTAGAGAATCGGGAATATCAAGGGCGCAGATCTTACTAAGAAGCCATATTGTAATTTTTGTTTGTTTAAAACAACAGCATGTGGTAATAAGAGAAAACATGCATCTGTACTCATTTCTCCTCTCCCAGTAATTGCCTTTGTTCCCTTCTTTGTTGGCATACCGATACAATTTTACAGTTGCTAAGCATTTAGGAGAACACACGTTTGCTCCCAACACTGACTGCACATTCATTTTGAATGAGAAACTCTGGCAACAGGCACATCCAAAGACTTAGGTCAAAACATTAGAGTGTAATTAGCCCAAAGATACACACAACTCTACTAGCAATAGAAAATTGCAAGCCATCGTGCAGTGTGGGCACCAAAACCTGTACGTCCACAGCAGTGGGTAACGATTTAACGCATTTTATTCAGCTAATGTAATAAGAAAAATGAGGAATATTAAAAGCACAGGAATAAATATACTAATCGTATAGCTGTATTTTTTTTAGTGCTCATCATAAGATTATTTTCTCTTCCTAATGACTGCATCACTATTGTTAATAAAGAGAGCTGATTAAACAATGTTGGTACATACATGTTTGCGTAAAGAATAAACATGTAAAAGCCCTTTAACTCCTGCACTAATTGCCCCAGGTACTTAATGCTGAGCTAACAACACAGAGGCTATTTGATCTAATGCTCGCTAATTGAAAACATAAGATTGCATCCTTTCCCTGTCTCTGAAAGCACCGGGGCTTTCTCATGGCTGCCTTTCCTTCAATAACCACCAGTTTAATGAACCCAGGGGATTTGTTACGGTTAGCCAAAACGAGGGAGGGTGTAAACCCCAATCCCCGTTTTCTTTTGTAGAAAAAAAAAATTAAAGCATTGTGTAGGTTAAGCTTGCAGTTTTAGATATCCAGTTAGCTGATCCATGCAGGAATCTGTATACGTATGCCAGAGACCAAAGGGCTTGGATCCATTTCATGCACAAATGTATGTTGTTACGAGTAATGGGGTATGGGGTGTTGGGGGTTGTAGCTAGTATCCTGACCAGGGGTAAGCCCATATCTGGATTATAAATGGGGTCCTGCATAGGAAGGGGGTTCGAGAAGCAAATGTGAATTATTTTAATGAGAGCATGAGCACACACATGCACACACATGCGCACACGCACACACACACATAAAAACCTTCACACATCTTGTGCTCCATTTTAGGAAGGCTGGCATTTGGTTTAAACATATCGTAACAATACAATATATGCTAAAAACTGCATGTCTCAGTGCTTACATATAATTAATTGCATGTGCTCTGTAAAGGTTTTAAGACAATGCATTTAAATTTAGAGGGTTGTGTTGGAATATGGGTAGCGCCCCAGTCCCACAAGGCCTGGTCTCTACATACCTTAAAAGCATTGATGTCATAGCTTGTTTGGCGTCTCAAGGGACTGAGATAACATTCCTTGCCCAATGGTAATTGAATTCCTTCACCCTGTTTTTATTTTCTTAAAAAAACAATTGGATTGTAGACTTTAAACCATCACAGTTAACCTGTACAGGTCCAGGTGTGGCTAACATTTCAGGCAAAAAGTCATTGTAGAGAAATGTAGTCTTACTTTGTGGAATTTGAGCTAGGATCTTAAACCACTGGTTTCTAATGGGACAAAGGAAAGCTGCTGGACTGCTGCACAAACATCTGGAAGTAGGGGTTGACAGCAAGGATGGGGAAAGCTGATGTTCTTTCTCAGATCCTGGGTGGAGCAGCTGTGTGAGCCCCAGGCTTAGGGCCAAGTCCAGGATTTTAGTGCAGAGTACACTAGGAGGAGAAAAGCTCCATAGAGACCTTCACATCTGCCGCAGTGGAGAAACCCCTCCCTGCCAGATGCCACATGTTTAGCTCTCTCTGAGTAAAACATAGAGCTTATTACAAGGCTAGTATTCTCAATGATTCTCTCACAATGACCTTTAATCCTCTCTGTCTAGGTCATTTGTTTGTTTGGCCTTAACAGTTAAATGACTGAAACTTGACACCAAAGAATGTTAGGTAGAGCGAGATTAAAGATAATTAGAAGCTCATTTTTACCATTGCCGAACAAAGAGAACGACTACAAAAGTGGTGGGCTATATAATATAATATTGGTTATAGTATTGGTTATAAATGGGAAATCCACATATGGATGTTACTTTTTTTCTTTTAAATAGGTTTATGATTTATATTTGATTGTGTGCAATAACCTGACATTTCAATCAGTTTATTAATAGAATTTTAATCATAACCATAAAAAGTTTAAATGAACTTTTATGAGGACTGAGAACATGTTTTTATCAGAATTGTTTCACTGAGTTGTCATTATTATGACATGATATCAGACATCATTTTAATTTCCTCTGGGATTGTTGTACATTCCTGGGAATCATTTCAGTGCTTCTTCATGTCTTAGGCAGGACATACAGTATAATAACATGGGTGGAACAAGTCAAATTTTCATCACTACACTGGCTCCCTCTGTGTGCTGCTTCCAATCTGGAAAACACATTCAGCTGTTACATCTCTCAGGGCTTCTGAAGAACAGTGAGGCCCGTTGGGTCATGTAATTATGTCACATGTTAGACCTGGAACAATGTACACTATAGGGAGTACAGTTATGCTTGTACTTGCAGAATGATCTCTCCTGTATTATGGCTGACTTTTTAACATCACCAGATTTTGAAATAGATAATTTGGCAACAACAAAAACAAACTCAATCTTAATTAGAAGCATCTTGTGTTGACATTTCGTAGCACGTAGTGGCACAAGTACTGGTTGGGAGACATGTCAAACTGAACTAAGCTTAATACTTTTGTCCTTCAAAATGATCAAAATGCATTATTATTATTATTATTATTATTATTATTATTATTATTATTATTATACAGTTATGACAAAGTTAACTGCAACTAGCTCACTTTGTAGTATCACCTCCATTTGCGTCTCATTCATTGTGAGTTTTTTTTTTTTTTTTTAAGCCAGAGACCAAGTTTTGAAATAAAGTATGATTATTTCATTCACCACAGAACATAAAGATTGCAAATTGTGAGGGCTTTGGTGTTTTTTTTAAGACATTTCAATGAATACATGTTATTTTAGATGTATAAATTGCTGCCTAATTAAAAGGAAAACAGAAGGTTGTGCTTTGAGTAACGTTTTTTCTTGAATTCACTTTTTCCTTTAGAGAGGAACATGACTCAAAGTATGTAGTTGTTTGGATTGATCACCTTTCTATGACGTAAGATTTCTATTGTCATGGGAGCGGCCTCTTCTAGGATGAGCCTGATCTCATCCACAGTGCAGCAGAATGATCCAATGAGTATGAATATGATATTAATCATATCCTCTAGTCCTCATAGTCACCCAGTGGACCATGTTGCACATGAGATGGATGATCTTTTGGAGAAAAATTATTCATCCTTCCAATACACATTTATAGATTTACAAAATTGACACCAAGGTACATTGAAGCTCTTATGGCAACTCGTATTGACTGAAGTTGCTTTTCACTTTAATTTGGCAAATCTGGCTTTAAGTATATGTTGTTACATTTTTTAAATAATGCATCACACGACACTCTGACTAAGATTAATGTGCTGTGGACTTATAAGGTAACAGAAGCACTCATTTGTTTGTCACAATTGTGTGCACATTCTTCTAAAAAAAAGTTATGGCTTCAATAAACATGCCAGCTTCTGGAAGCTTCTACATGAATTAGTGTGCTGTGTTAGGAACAGTGGGAATTTGGTCCAGTCCAGCCAGTATCACACAATTCATGTTTTTTTTTTCACAGTGCTTTGTGGTTTATTAAATACATTTTAGTAAACGGAATGTGGTATATGAGCTCTAAAATAAAGGGATTTTCTATGCTCAACATAGTAAACACATTCTTTGACTTTTATCACATTATTTATATTTAAAAAATGCTTTAACATTTACTCAAAGATTTTTTATCAGTTGGAGTTGATATATGCACTTATTATGGACGCACCCATGTTAAGCCAAACTTATCCTTTTAGTATACATTTAAAGAGCTGCATAGCTATGGGTGTGGCAGTGGTTCTCTGATATTAATAAGAGGCACCAAGCATGTGTCCCAGTCAACATTCTGAAGCTTAGGTGACAATGAGTTTGAGTATTATGGAATGCCATCAGGACTGTCCTCAACAACGCTCTTACTTTTAGAAGGCACGGAGTTAGCACTGCTTATGACCTACTGATGTATACATTAAATCTATGTAATGTATATATTTATATATAATCACTAATTATTGGTTTAAAATTGCAAATGATGGTAAATGTCACATTTGTTCATTTCTTTTATTAACGTGTACTCCTCATTATTGTATGTATTATTGAGAACATGGTTTAAGCAGCTTGGCAGCTTAAGCAGCCTACGTTGCATCAAGGAAGTAGTGTTAATTTCGTCAACCAAAATAATGACGGAAAGATTTTCGTCAATGACCTTTTTTTCAATGAACAGTGACAATAATGAAATCAGCATGCAATATTGTTGACGAAAAAAGATGAGACTAAAATGTGATTTAAAAAAATAAAATAAAACAAAACATCTGTCATTATTTTGGCCAACAACTAATTCTTGTCACAATCAGCTGTGATACGGTGTTCATTCATAATGGCATGAGCAGCAGTGTTTCCCAGGTCACGGCACACGGCATATCAGTAGTAGTTTGTGCACGCAGTGACAGGATGTTACAAGCTCAGTCATCTTTAATTCTTCGTCATCACAGCAGTATTACTCAGGTCAAATAGAAGAGATGATATATATATTGTAGTTAAACCGTTGCCAAAGACATTAAGCTACTAGGTTAGCAAATGATTGTGACCTATAGGAGCTTTCCCTACAACAGTCCAAGTATGTAAATTCGTATTGAAAAAGAAAAAAAATGAACTGCTCCTCTTGTTTTGTAAATTAGAAAATATGGACATTCAGCAGCTGTTGTGATGGTTAATCAATGTGATGGATATTAATATAATTAGCTAAAAAAATCTTATTGCTAAAATGTTAAGTTTTCATTGACTAAAACTAGACTAAAATGTCCAGACTTTAAGTCAACTAAAACATGACTAAACAAAAATAGGATAAGATTGACTAAATATGATAAAAACTAACAGTGACATTTATCCCGAGACTACGATTGAAAATAGTTGACAAAATAAACACTACAAAGGAAGAAAGTTTTCTTAGACATGATTGGTCTGCCTGCTTCACATCTGAAATGCTGGTCTCCCAGAAACTCCTTTAATGGCCCAAGCATTTGGAAATGGCTTGGTGTGTGTACTTGGGATGGGGCAGTGTGCAATTGATGTTCGTGTATGACTTTGTGTACAGTTCTCCTAGACAGATGCATCTCTTCTGCACGTTGGCAACAAGTTACCCATTTTTATCCAGTTTTGAAGGATTAGGCATTCCACTCGCTAAATGTTCATTGGAATGACTGCAGTGGGCTCCACCTTTGGCTGGGATCATCATTCACAGACGTATAGCCTTCATTAAAACATTTGCTTCATTAAATTTTTTTTTTTGCTGCAAAGAGTTTTATCACCATATTATGCATGAAGACTTCTGTAAATGACAATCAGTGTGAAAATGTGAAATAAAATTTTAAATAAAGTTTGAAAGGTCTTTAATTCTATTTAATGGTTTTAAACGTAACTTCTACTTTTTTCTTTTTTTTTACCAGTCTTTGCAAAAAAAATTTTTTGATACATTGAGTAACTTGTTAAGTGGAAATCCGTCCTTTATTTTAAAAATGTTGATACATAAATTAGTTTTCTCAGTCATGCAGTTTGAACTGAACAGGAAAATCTCCTTTGTTGTTGGTGCGTTGGCAAAGCTAAAGGTCACTACTTTTATTCAAGCTAATGTTGATGTTAATATAAATGAGAATTTAAGTCTACACATTACTGAGGGTCCTTTCTTTTCTTTCACAAAGGAAACATCGCACCCTTGTGAACAAAACACCATGGGGGGCATTTTAAAAAGTGCTAAACCTCATTAGACTGCTTCGTTTACAGACACCTTGTGTGTGTTGCTGTTAATTTCCTGTGAAATTTCTATGTTGATTTACATTACAAGTTGTGCTGAGATAGAGGATTGGGTATGGGATAAAATAAATATATACAGTATTAGATTGGGTTATTGTATTGTAGTATATTAACTTTGTAACAAACATGGGTGGGCCATTGTGACATGTGAGACAATTGTGACATGTGAGACAATTGTGACATGTGACAATTTCTACAGTTAAAAATATGAGCTAAGTTTATGAAAATGATTTTTGATTTTATTAATTTAATAACATTGTAAAGAAATTGGTATTATTTTAACTTAAGATCCCCTTAACTAATATTATTTAACACATTAGTTAACATAAATACACCCTTAACGCACAACTTTAAAAAAAAATGAACACACACACACACGCGCGCGCACACACACACACACACACACACACACACACACACACACACACACACACACACACACACACACACACAACATGCTTGTAAAATGACTAACACTTTTTTACTGTTTGAACTGCATTAACTAACCTGTATTCAATCAATACGTATCATGCAACTGTCAATGACCACCACAGTATATCACCTGAGCATGAGCATGTTCATGACTGTTACCTAGAAAAATTCAGAGCTGAAAAGGAAGTTTTAGCATTTTTACCTGGAAACCAACATTTAGAAACATTCCAAAATATTATTTTATGGTGTGACTTTGAGAAGGATAACAGATGACAAAGCTTTGTATCCCCTGTTTTCACAATTTTGTTAAAATCATTATTATAATTGCATAGCAGATTCTGTCACAAACCTTTCAAATTATAGTCTTGCATTTGTATTCATGAATGGAAAATTATAGTTTGTTTCAGCTTTACATAATCAACATTTTTTGTTTAGCTTGCCAGGGAGAGTCTACAGAATTCTCTACAAATACAAGTACAAGTACAATTACAAGTTTCACCAATGTTTCTGAGAACACAACCAATGAAAACTCAACTGTCCTGAATAGCACTGTGTGGAGCGTAACTCCTCCTACTACTGCAACTACTGTGGGTAAGAACTAAACACGTCTCCTTTCTTTTATCTTTAACCAATATTTTAGTATGCTCATTCAAATAACTATATACAGGTGTGTGTGTGTGTGTGTGTGTGTGTGTGTGTGTGTGTGTGTGTGTGTGTGTGTGTGTGTGTGTGTGTGTGTGTGTGTGT